>CAIGRP010107439.1:0-22331 GCA_903798385.1 Fraxinus cuspidata | reverse complement strand
AGAATTTAATAGAAGAGTCCACCTCTAGAGAGGATATTGCTATCCAATGTCAAGGAGGAAATTTCGAATTAGAGGGACAAAATTAAAGAATGAGCATAATAACTAGAAAACATGTAAAATATTTGTAATATCTACCTCTGGCGCTGCTCAGACAGCTTGGTTGCGGGCTGCGACGCTGGGTGGAGCTGGTGGAGGCCGGAGGCGTGGAGGCTGGAGCTGATGCCAGAGTTGGGACTGGGTGGCTGGGTTGGGTGCAACTGTGCTGCAGCTGCTGCTCGGCTGCGGCGCTGCCTGAGTGTGGTGAGTGGAGAGTATGGAGATTGGAGAATGGAGAAGTGAAAATTGAAATTTAGGTTAGGTTTGGGCGTTTTGCAGCTGTGAGTCTGTCTGACTCTGTGGTGACAGCCTGTATTGGCTGAAATCTGAATTCTTCAATTTTGAAATGAATTTTTTTTTTTTTTTGCTTAACAGGGCGGGGCATATCCGCCCCGCCCCGCCCCGAGACGGGACGACAGTTTTTGCCCCGCCCCGCCCCACCCCACCCCTCCAACCCGTCGGGGCGGGTTTTTTTCTCTCAAATCGGGGCGGGGCGGGGCGGGTATTTTTGCCAGAGTCGGCTCGTGGGCTCAGCTAGACGAGCGGCTCGCCTAATGGACGAGCCGAGCAAGCTATCGAGCCTGCCTGCTCGGGCTCGTCCAAAGCCGGCTCGGGCTCATTTTTGCCGACGAGCTGACGAGCCGCTTGGCTCGGTTGCCACCTCTACCACTAGAGAGAGAGAGCCTATCAATAAATGTACTTACTCCTTTATGATGGGATTATATCACTCCAACACCACTAGATTTTTGCTAGAATAGGGAAGACAAAGACCTGTATAGGTTTGGAATAAATAGTTGTTTGGTTGGGCTTACTACTAGGCGGATCTATGATACGACCCTTCAAAAATAGGTGGGTGGAGCCTAGCCAATAATTATCTACCTTTATATTGGGTAATTAACACACAATGTCTCAACCTTTCACTATTATTATGAAAAACGTTCTTACTTTTCATTTTGACACTTTCACCCTTATATTCAAATTTATTGTTTAAAAGATATTAATCATCAATTTTTTCAATTAAAAATTGTGAAATGACGAATATACTATTTTTTAAAATGAAACAAAAAGAAAAAGAAAAAATTAATTGTAGTCATAGTCCCAATTTTTTTAAAAATACAAATGAGTCACAAATAATTATTAAAAGGATAATTAGCTCATAAAGTCTCTACCTTTCACTATTATTGCAAAAAATGTCATTACTTTTTTTTCATCCTTAATTACATATTTGATTGTGCAACTCATCATTTCTATCTATTTTTATCCAATTTCTCAATAAAGAGCCGTAAAATGAAAAATATACCCTCTTATTTAAATAAAATAAAATTAAAGAAAATTATTTTTTAAAATTTTAATTTTTTTAATAATTTATTTGGGACTTGTTTGTACTTTTAATTTTTTTTAAAAATATTTTTTTAATAACTTGTTTGCACTTTTTATTTAAAAATAATAATTTCTAATTTCTAATAATTTATTTGGGAGTCGTTTGCAATTTATTTTCTAAAAAAAACTAATTTCTAGTTTTCTAATATTTTATTTGGGGCTCCTTTGTATTTTTTTTTCAAAAAAAATTAATTCGAATTTTTTAATAGTTTATTTGGGATTCATTTGCACTTTTTTTTAAATAGACTATAGTTGCAATTAGTTCTTTGACTTTTTTATTTAAATATGAGGGTATATTCATCATTTTACAACTATTTATTGAGAAATTAAATGAAAATTGATAGAAATGATAGTTTGCTCAATCAAATGTGTAATTGAGGGTGAAATTGCCAAAAAAAAAGAGAAATGTATAGACTTTTTTTACAATAATAGTAAAATGTATGGACATTATTTTCTAATTACCCTTTTAATAATTTGTTTGAGATTCATTCACTTTTTAAAAAAATTTGGGACTATGGTTGAAATTAGTTTTTTTTTCTTTTTATTTATTTAAAAAGAAGGGTATATACGTTATTTCATAATTTTTAATTGAGAAAATAGATGAAATGAACATTTTGCATAATGAAAGGTAGAAATAAAGGTAAAAATGCCAAAAAATGTAAAATAATGATTTTTTCACAATAGTAGTGAAATGTGAGGACGTTATTTGCTAATTACCGTTACATAATCCTTCATACACAATGCAATTGATAAAACATGACTATTTAGCCCTTTTTGAGCTCCTTTACAATGAGATTTTGGAGGGAAAATTTGTTTAGACATAGTGATTTTTTTAGAGAATGCGTGGTTAAAAAATAATAATTTTTTTTAAATTTATGTGTAATATTATTTTTTGGAAGAATATGAGTTTGAAAATGATTTTTTTTAAAAAAATGGAGCTAAAACAAAAGTTTGATAAGAAAATGTTCAATTTTTGATTTGTTTGATGCGTACATATCAGCTATTCTACTCGCAACATTGTTGGTATATCGGTTTCGTTCCTGTCGAGACTGACGTCCAAAATCATTAGTACGTGTGAGGTTAGTCCTAATATATATTAATGGTCTCTAATCAATAATTAACAAATTAGTGCTTTCTCTCTTAGGGTTTAGTTTTAATTTTGGGCTAGAGATTTAGCCCAAACAATCACCAAACCCAACTTGAAAAATATTAAAATTGCATTTGAGATACTAAAGACTTTGGATGTGAAGATATTATTTTTAACTTTAGACTAACGTGGACAAGTTTTTCTTTTAATTGGTTTTGGTATAAATATTTTTTTAATTGTTTTAAATGTTAATCTTCGAAAATATTTATCTAGTTAACAAAATAGTACTCACGAACAAACTTATCAAGAACAAGATGCATATTTAGCAATTGTGACGTATTAAATGCTAGTTGTTTTATTTGTATAAAGTGGTTTGATTATTTTGAAATCAATTTTAAGACAAAATTAAAACTATTCATACATTTCAATCAAGTTGAGCAAGGCAGCCCATCTAGTAAGTATCTCTCTCTAACCCGCGAGCTTTCTATCAATCGATCTCTTTTCTTGTAAATTTTAATTCAAGTCATATCTTGTAGAAAATCTATTGTGATTGTGTGATATAGTACACCAAAAGCAGTACACAAAGTCAAACCTACCCTGTGGCCTTATCAAAGTGAGAAGGGCCATTGACCAAGGAAACGGCTTAAGAAAACACTAATTGAACAGGACGAATAGGATAATGACACGTGCTAAAAGCTTGATCAATGAATTAATTTTCATTAATATCCTCTAAAGAGTTGACTTTTTTGCTTAAAAGTACTCCCCCTTTCCTAGTAGAGATCTGAAACTCAGAAAAAAATTGTTGATCAGATTTTGAAGGAAGGAGAAGGAAAGTCAGAAAAAAAATGGATCAGAACAAAAGCGCATTTCTGATTGGAATCGTAGGTGCAGTACTCACGCTTTCTGCTTATTCCCAGACTCTGGTTTCTCCAACTCAATGCATTACAATTGGTTTGCTTGTTCTAATATTTGGCCTCCTTGTTAGGGAAGGTCTAATCTCTCTTTAGTTATTTACCTTTGCTTTCATGTTTCCTTAGCCTCTATATTTGTACTGTTATTACTTATTTTCTTCAGAGAATAAAGTAATTTGCTTTTATTTAGGGTATATTTGATATGTTGGATCTATGCATCATTAAAAATGAGATATTTGTCTAGTTCTTGTTCAGTTATGTCGATGCCTCTGATGTTTTTGAACATTGGGATGTACTTGTAATATTTTCCTTTTGGATAATTCAGTGATTTGCTTATATTAAAAATAGAGATATACTAGTACTGTCTATTTTATATTCAGTACTTTGCAGTCGAACATGGCCTTGATGTTTTGGAAATTTGTGGGTGTTCATCAATCCTCTAGCTTTTGACAGTACATATGGTTTATGACGTTAAAAGATTTCATTAAAAATTATGACCATAACAAGCGAGATTATGTTTCACTAATCAATTTTAATCTGATGTCTATTAAATGTAAAGACGATAAAGAGAAACTTGTACAAATAATTTCATTTACAAGAATTTTAATTTAGACTATCATTATCTCACCATGGGTCCCTTGTGCTAGCTCCACTACCCACGTATTCATTTCGAACCATGCTACAAGAACAAATAACTTTTACAGGTCCTTTGCCTCTTTCAGCACTACTTTTTGCAGGAAAAAATAATTTGTAGACTTTGGTTTATTTTGAGACCCCTTAAAAGTTGAGGTCCTAGGCTGTTGCCTAGTTGGCTTTTGGTCTAGGGCCGACCCTGGCTGCCAACTCAGCACCTATGGTGCCTGTCATGCAGGGAATTGTTCATTTCTCTTGGTTTAACTTGCCATTTGGTCCATGATTGTGTTTCGTTGCTGATTCATCATCTTGAGAGGGAAGATTTATAAATTCCATTCAGGATTTTCATTTCAAAAGTCCCCAGAAATTTGGGCTTCATTTTAATGAAAATTTGGAAGAAAAAAATGGAGTTTTGAATAGTTGGAGAATGTATGATTAAAAAATAAGAAAAATTTTCGATTTACGTGTAATATTATTTTGTAGGAGAATGTGTGGTTGAAAATGAATTTTAAAAAAACAAGGGCCAAACATAGGAGAGCAAGGGTATGGTTGATAGAATATGAGGATACTGAATGTTTCTCAAACATTTACACGTTTTATATATTGCGTATAATTTAATCTATATTTTTAACTATTAATGATACAAGCTATCTTGAAAATAACCTCCTTTCTTTATTTCAGGATTAAACCTTGTAATTTTTGCTTTCAGAAAAAGAAACCTTATGAAATACATATTTATATATCGAGTTACAAATGTTCTACAATTAAAGCCCAAGGAAAATAATTTAAGAAAATACGGAAAGTATATGATTTGAAATGAATAATTTTTTCATTGATTAAAAACTAAAATAAGTCACTAAGATCTCAATGGCCCCAAGAAAATGTAGTTTTAATTACCGCGACAAATGTTAAACTACTTTGTGTAAAACAATATTTTTGTTAAAGAAGGAAAAACACAAGTGCGGCATATTTATACTTATCTAATTGTTTGACACATGCATTTTTTTTATCCATCTTCAAGCGAGTGTGATGGATATAAGAGAGTCGAAAATTGCGTGGAAAAATGGATGCTTATCAAAGTAGAAACTACAGATTATAAAGAAGCATTAAATGGTTTAAGAATTAAGAGTTACATGCATAGTTATTAATGATAACCACCTTCAAGCGAGTAAAATAATAATTATTTCACCATTTGAGACGTTAATTTACTTAATAAACAATCACCAGTCTTATGTATAACCACAATGAAGTCATCAAAATCTAGCATGAATCAACAAAGAAGAGAGAGAGAGAGAGCCAAAAATAACTCGTACATATGAAGCCACGACATTATCATTGTGCACTACATACCAAGTTTACAGGCAAATCATACTTATCTGCAACTAGAGATCTCGTTACCTCATGCAAGTATTGAGACGATAGAAAACCATTACGACTTTAAAATTTTCGGACTATACCTTTTCCAGTATGTTAGCAAATAATCTACCAATCCAAGAGAGACAAATGGATGCTTGAATTTTTCCTCCAGGAGAAAAAATGGCATTCCCAATTGCATGAATTCAAAATAACCAAAATTTTTTGTCTCCTCATATTAAATTGTCTTTTATATCCTTAATGAACAATGAAGCAAATTTTTTTCTTTTCGATTTGTCACAAATTTTTAGAAAAAGATGTAGCTTCCATGTAGCTTCTCATACTTCTAATTCAAAAGAAAATCATATAATTTCGTTTTGAGAAATTTAATATCGTCCACAATTTTCGATAGAAGGTAAATTTTCTTTACAATCTTTTTTTTTTTAATAAATTGTATTTAATAGTTGTTGTGATATGTATGATATAAATGGATAATTAGATTTTTCAAAAAATTAGTAGATATTTGTTGTAAGATTATTGAAGCATTTTAAAATCAAATTCACATTTATTGTTGGTGTCACAGCGTACTTAAATAACTTTAATAGATGAATTTGCAATGATTGTCATATATTGACAATGCTGTTAATGGTGGAATAAATTCTTTGAAAAATGGTTTTGTTGAAGTTGAAGAAGATGATAAATACATATGGTGAAGTGTCTATCCGACATATTACTATCGACATTTTATATCGAGAACGACACTTCATATGTAATTCTTGACAATTGTTTCAAATGTCAAGTATTATATTCCAAACTTAAAGAAGATACAGAATATTTTGTGTTTATCATTGACCATATTGCTTATGGGTAATATGCTTGTTTTAGGTATTCGTTTTAGCTAATCTTATTTGCTTTGATGATATACATATATGAGAGATGTTATGAGATTCGTTGTCTCGCATGATGGTACATTCGTCAACATGGAAGACGAGTGGAAGTGGATTGGGAATCGAACAACATCAGTTGTTATTCAAAGTGATATTAAATATGAAGAACTTGTCACTAAATTATTTGAAAAACTTAATCTTGATAGAATGAAATTTCGAATCCGCTTGAAATTTAAAGTTTCGAACATGAATGTACCCCCGCTGATGTATTCGATGATGAGAATTTTCAGTGGTACATTTCCGTTCACGCATAAACAGTCTTGTGTGTAATTGCATATTAATATGATGTCGAAGATCAAGTGGTGAATGTCGGAGTTGATTCTTTATCACCAAAAGAAGAAGCATTGTATGGGCATGAAAAAGTTGGTGTGTTCGAACTAGGAGAGCCACAAATGATTTCAGATACTGATGTCGGCCTAGTTTTAGGAAATTCATATATTGGAAATGAAAAGGAATCGGAAGATCAACAGGAAATAACGGAGGATCGAATCTTCTTTAGCAAGAAACAACTACACACAAGGCTTCGACTACAAGCTTCAATTGAGAAGTTTCATTTCAAAATGAAAAAGTCGAATACTAGATCTCTCACTGTATGTTGCATGGATACCAACTGCCATTGACTATTACGAGCTTCCAAGATAGAAATTCAGATATATTTAAGGTTTGGAGGTACATGCAAGAGCACACATGTTCTTTAGATGTTTGGTGGAATGCACGCGTGCATGCAACCAGTGGCCTAATTTGGGCAACACATAACGTGGCAATTGGATGATACAAACCAACCGTACATTCACGCGGGTATAAATTTAGTACTATGTTTCAAGATCATTAAATGGCCACGTACTAAATTTCAAACAAAGACAAAGAGAAATCATATCGAGGAGTTTGTAAATTGTCAAACTACATCAATTTGAGGAGTTCCTTTAGGTTGACGAATACATAGTTGAAGGAAGAAGTTCTTACTACTAGGAATTTTTTGTGAGTAATTATGTTTGAACATTGTTTTTGAGGTCATATGCATACTTATATAGATGAGTAAAGTATGGTGTAATTACATTACAAGTCTACGCACAAACTCCTACTCTATGTAATTATAATTGATTGACATTTGTTTGACAACATAGGTTTTAGACCGTGTGCTTGTCATGTGAATTTTGAAGTTGTATTTATTACCAACATGCTTGTGAAACCAACACAATACTATACTCATCATGAGAGATTTTTGTTAATGATTATAAATTTATAAGACACCTTTGATTGAAATTATATTGAAGAACTTCTACGTCTAATCGATTTTTTCTAAGTCTTTTTTAAATCTAAATGTCATCTTATCAATTCGTCAAGTGATTCGACTTTGTCCTTGACATTTCATGATGTTCTCGTTATTTGAAAATTTCTTATCGACATTTGGACTATATTTATCTCAACACTTGACAGATTATGTATCTAGAACGAGATTTAATTCAGTTTTTGAGAGTTGTATACATTTCAGACATTTCTTAACATTTGAAGTATCGCTCTCGATATTAAATACCTATTATTTTCGACAATTCATATTGCAACTGTCAAGGATTAACAGTTCGTAAATGTGTACACAATATAAGACCCGAACAACATGTAAGTACTAAAACAAAATTTTGTAGTCTTCATTTCAATTCTACATTGACACTCAAAATTTTACTATCAACCAAAAAAATCTGTTCACCACATGAAACATTTTGGGCAAATAACTAATCTATTTACCATTTCATAAACTAATTGCTCAGATAGTTTGAGTTCCGGTAACTTCGCAGTATGCCCTATACACTTTTCTCGAACATACTCTTTTGTTGTGTATCGAATTTGTTGAGGACAATTGTTATATATTTGGTGTTGCTAACCTGTGAAATTTGAGCTGGAACGAGCTCTTTCTCCGGAATTTTGTATCGATATGAGGAATTCATATGCAAACAACAAAAATGAACAAGACAAATAATATAAGAATCTACTAAGTACATAAAATGACCTAAGACATATGAAACGACATAACCATTGTAAATGCTTGCTACCTAATCAAATAGGTACACATGTATTGATGCGCGTGGATGACTAAAAAAGGATGATCGACGTTGACAATTAGGTGGAAGAATTTCAGAGTTGAGAGAGATTTTGGGGCTTCAGAGTTCTGGCTTTTGCTTTTCACACTAGGTTAGTGTTGTAAGATTTTTTTAATTTTTTTTATGTTGACAGGTCGGGTCAAATGGGTTGTGACAGGTTTGATGGGCAAACCACCCAACTTGAACCAAGCCATTTCAAAAGAATCCAAGTAAAAATTATGTAAAAAACTGATTAGAATTGATTTTCATGAGTAAACCCATAATCCTAACCGATTCAACCAAAACCCAACTAAAAAAGGTGAAAAAAATAGGTGGTTATTGATCCACTTCGAGTGAGAATGTAACATTTAATGCATGAATTGATATTTGTACTTTTTCAAATAGATAGTAGATTACGTGTCAAATTTTTATTTGCTAACACAATTTATAATTATTATACAAGAAAATTTGTTTTTGTAGTGGAATGTGAAATTCTCATTAAGGGCATTTTGGTCTAAATTTTAATATAATGGATTTTTTTGCAAAGGACCATGTGAAAGCGGACATTTCTTTCAATTTTCTCAAATTAAAATTATGTCTAATGATGTCATATTTTTGCACATGTAACTATGCATGCTAAATTTTCTTTCAATAATTGTTTAGCATATAACATACATACTTTACCAAAATTAAGACATGCATGTTATATATAGTAATGGTGTAGTCTTATTATTTTTCTTTATTTTATTTTTCGATTAATTATCATTCAATTGATCATTACGTTTCTATTATAAAATATTGTTGTTCCTGAAATAAAATACAGTATTTATAAATATTTTAGTTAGATTTTACTTGCTTCCAAAGGACATAATTAAATAAAATCTGATATAAATTATATTTTTACTCTTGAATAATAAATTCTTATACAATTTAATATTTCAAATAGTAATGTTATTCCTTCTAAATAGCATGATACATCGATTTCAATATTTTAGAAGAATATTACTCGTAGATTTGTCTATTACAAATATTTTATTGTTCTTGAAATAGCACAACATTATAATTAATATTTTAGAAGAATATTATTTATTCATAAAAAGTATGAATTATAAATTTCGATATCACAGAAGAATATTGATATATTTCCATGTAAAATCACGAATTAAATTACTTCATTTATTTATGTGTCATTTCTTCTACATACATATTTATATATTGATATTCTAGTTAAATTTTACTTGCTCCCGAAGAGCATAGTTAAATACGATTTAATGTAAATTTTATTTTCATTCTTGGTGAGTAAATCCTTATATAATTTATTATAATAATAGTTAATTGTTTTTGAAGAGCATAAATTATAATTTTCAATATTCAAAATTTTTTTTTTGGTCATATTACTTTTGAAGGAGTAATGATTAAATATAATGAGCTACCAAAATAACACATGTTTGGAAAAATGTATCATTTTAAATTTATTGTTATTTTTGAAGGAAAACATATAACTAATGTCATGATAACATTGATTAGTTTGATTACTTGAATAATATATGATTATATAATATTTAATCACATTATTCGAAATTAAATAATTGAATCATATCTTATATTGAACAAAAAGTTCAATTTGACTTTATTGTTTGGCATGACCAATTAGACCATCACTAGATCAATAATAATGTGAAATTAAAAATTGAAATTAATATTCAATGAAGAATCAAAAGATTCTTCAATCTAGTGAATTCTTATATAATGTTTGTTTTCTTTCGTGAAATTTTTTTATTAACCAACATAGCTAAAATATGAACATAATTCCCTATATTGTTGAAAATTATTCAAAATGATAAATGTGGCTCCATCATCCCCCACGTTGACAATCTAGATATTATTAGTTTGTAATAGATTTGATACAAATAATAGATGATTGTATGGTGTTCGCAACTTGAAATTTGCTGAATTACTGTTCAAATTATGAGTATAATTTTCATATTATACAATTAAGATGATGTGTATTATTAATACTAGTGATTCTAAATCTCAACTTAAACTTTTTAACGAGTGTTAATTGAGATGTCGATAAATGGTTTAATACTATTGATTGTTAAACGCCTTCAGATAATTTAATTGAGAACAAAATACTTCTCATTTCTGTTTATAGAATATTATTACGCATCATCCCAATATCATAGTTTTTCTAGTTATAACTTAGCTTATGATCATAGCCTAATTTTTTTCATATAATTGTTTTGATAGTGCAGCCTATGTAAAATTGATCCATCATAATGCACTGAGATGAAAAGTAAAGAATGTTGAGAATAAACAAGTAGTTTGAATCATTACATAATATCTCAATCCCTAACGAATTATATTTTATAAAGCGATTTGCTGATTGTCAATTTGATTGGATAACTCTCAGCATTGGGGGGGATGTGTGTTAATAAGTTGCAAATAATGTACAAATGCATCATTATCTAAATCCTAGCAAAAGATAATTTGAACCAAAAGTTCGAAAGATAATTTATTTATATGCATTTATTGACAAAAAAATCAACAATATCGCACATGCCAATTTTAAATGCTCCAACATGAATTGGTGTCCTAGGAGGACAATTCGTTAGTATTATATTTGATATATCCATGGTTGTTGGAAGTGTGATGGTATTCGATTCCATTACAAAAAATCTCCAAACGAAATGGAGCAATTAGCAACAATGGTCCTATCTTGATGAATATTTAGACACAACCAATTATAAAATCTCAGAAGAGGTTTGAGTACCTGATATGTTAAAAATTGAGATATCTTAATAAGTTATGTCGTTAAAAGGAAAGAAATATAATTGAAAAGAAAACAATGTCTACAACACTTTTACACATGATTTACTACATCATATTATGAATAGCGAGGAATCAAAATAAAAATGACGCTATTATTATTAAAATTGAATTTACTAGAGAAACCTAAAATTTTTGGATCTAGATAAATTATGGTGGATGTAATTATAATTCTCTATTTCATTAGTGTGACAATGCATGAAATTTGATATGCATGTAACAAATGTGATTATAAACAATTTATCTTGTATGATCTTGATACCATCATAAAAGCATTTAATATGCCTAAAGCATAATTAAGGTGATATTATCATGGGNGGGTAAATACGCGTTGTCTTTTTTCCTTGACCTATGTTTTTTCTCATTGGATTTTCCTAACAAGATTTTTAATGTACAACATTTGTGACGTATTCAAAAGAATAAACATACTCTTTTTTCTTCATTTTGATTTTTCTCATGAGGTTTTTCCTAATAAGGTTTCAACGAAGTATATTCTAATGAATGTCCATAACATACATGATATTTATCCTCAAAATAATACTTTTATATATATGATACCCCTGAAGAGATCAACAATAGCTATTTTTCGAATTATCATGTTACTACAATCATCAATCATCGAATGTTAATAAATATCTCCGATGAATACGATGTTATTAGAAAACTATACAAGACAATATGAGACACACTTTACCAAAATTGCAATATTGAATTGCAAGACAAGGATAAAATGATACAAAAATTGAAATCAGAAGAGCAATTGTACTCTTTTTAATTCAATTAAGTTTTGTCCGACTAAACTTTCTTGACAATGTTTTAACGAAACATATATTTTGTAATGTGTCATTAAAGAGAGAGCGTTGTAAATGATAAGTTTATTAGTGAATGACAGTTGTAACCTTGCAGCCCTATAAATTATTACAATTGTATCCATAATCATTCCATATAAATATAGTGCTTTGGTTTTCAATAAAATATATAAGTTTATTGGTTTCTTTCTTTTGTTTTCTCTTTTCTCTAGTTTATAACAAACATAATATTTTTACAGGAAATCACTTATGGATTTACTTACCTGAAGTATAAAATGACAACATACCATTCTGGATCAAGGAGTTTCAAATTCACTCCAAAATTAGTAAAATAGTGTTTCGAACATCATAAAAACTTGTTCATGTTGAACAATATGTTGAAATATAGTTAAAACTTTCATCCCTAAATTTTCACGTGGTTACGGGCGTGAATGAATCGAAACGGACACTAGATGAGTAGAAACGTCAATCATACATTTAAAATGATCAGATGTCGTTTTGGGTCACATTGTCTCGATTTTACTCAAAAACTAGTCGATCATAGTTTGAAACATCTTAGTAGACTTGTACATGTTGAATTAACTAATTTGTTGAGTATCTTATCTCACAATTGGAATATGATGGAATATGTATTACTTACCTTTATTCGTAGTAAAATAGAGTGTAAGTTACTTATAAAATAATAGTGTTGGTCACTAACAGATGAATTTTGTATCTAACTTGTTGTTCAAATATGGAAAAAACTTGAATTCGTTTAACTTGTATATAAATATAAATGAATATAAAGTGAAATGAACATAAAACTAGTTGAAATGACAACTAGCCATTTAAAATGTCAGCATGTCATTTTGGGACATAGTGTCTCGATTTCACATTAAAACTATGCGATCATATTTTTGAACATCTTAAAAGACTTATATAAGTTAAACAAACTAATTTTTTGAGTATCTTATCTATAATTGAAATATATTGAAATTTATGATACTTACCTTCATTCATAGTGAAGACTAGTATAGTTTACGTATGGAACAATGTTGTTGATCATTATCAAGTGAACTTTTATTTGTTTATTTATTTTATTGATCTTGGAAGTTTAATGTTGTTTATCAATTTTACTCTAAATATAGTGAAAAATTTTCTACTTTCATTTTCATGTGGTTACGAGAAAATATAAAGTGAAACAAATACAAAATTAGTCAAAATATAATCACATCGTTTATAACAATAGCACGTCATTATAGTTACGAACTCTAAATTTCACTCCGGATATGATTAAAACATGTTTTTCATTAATTTTCATGTGGATGCAAGGGAACATAAAGTGAAACGAATACAAAATTTGTTAAAACGGTATTTAGTCGTTTAAAAAGGCATGTTGAATAATTACACGTTTTTCTCTTTTGCCCTATACCCTAAAACCTAAACCCTAAACGGCAACCTTCCGTTTAAAATGATCAGATGCCATTTGGGGTCACAAGGTATCTATTTCACTCCGAAACTAATGAAATAGTATTTGAAACATCATACATGACTCGTACACATTGAATGACTACACATGCTATATTTTGGATACTATACTTGCTACTTAGTTTTTTTTTATTGCCAAATGTAGTGTAGTTTACTACTAGAGAATGACCCACTATAGTTTGAACAAATGTGTCGACCGCAACGTCGAAATATAGTTAAAACTCTCATCCCTAATCTTTCATGTGGTTATGGGCGGGAATGAAACGAAACGAACACTAAACGAGTAGAAACGTCAGCCATACGTTTAAAACTACTAGATTTCGTTTTGGGTCATGGGGTATCGATTCACTCCGAAATTAGTAAAATATGCTTTGAAACTACATGACTCGTATACATTGAACGACTACACATGCTATGTTTTCGATACCACGCTTACTACTTACGTTTTTCTTTATTACTAAGTACAATGTAGTTTCCTACCAGATTATGGAGTGCCTCATTATAGTTTGAACAAATGTGTCGACAGCAAAGTCGAAATATAGTTAAAACTTTCATCTCTAAGCTTTCATATGATTATAGACGTGAATGAATCGAAACAAACACTATATGAGTAAAAACGTCAGACATATGTTTAAAATGACGATATGTCATTTTGGTTTGAACAAACAATGCTGCTATTATAGTTACCAAAAATATGATCAAAATTGCTATCAGAATTTATCAAAAACCATCACAATTTCAAGATTAAATTCAACAATTAACATTCATCCATCCATAACAAACATGAATGAATATAAACGAATACTAAATGAGTAAAAACGTCAACCATACATTTAAAACGATTAGATGCTGTTTTAGGTCACGATTTTGTTGCTTTTATCTCCCGCATTGCTGAATGAATTTTGATTTTTGATTTATTTTTATTTTTATGAAGTCTTGTGATATGGTTAATATTGTTTTTGAAAATACTCTATCAAACAATGTTTTGATATTTTACTAAATTGGAAAAGAAAATAGCTTGAAAACAACAAAATAAACACTCTCTTAGTAATTAGAAATAATTTAATTATTGAGAGAACATGAGAAAATTTTTGATCTCTCAAGTGTAAAATAAAGTCGAAAAATTATCCGGACGACCTTTCACCGGACATGCTTTATTATTTCCACGATTAAACGATTAAGCAATAAACATTATTATTTGTACAAGTAACCATAATATAAATAATTAATATAGGTAAATTATTTATTTTTAATTTGGAGATGAAATTTAAGGCACATCGCGCAGCACATGTTCATCAACTTGAAATCCAATTCCAATTACATACTTTGACTGACTGATGACACAAAATATACATTGTATATTAAAAAAAAAGAATCATAATTTTTAAATGTATTTAACTAGTAGGTGAGTGGAAATCACCAAGCCAGGGATTGGATACAAATTTATAAATGTTTTAATTCTGTCAAAATCAAACATTAATATCAATTAAATATTTATAATTATTATACGTTATTATTAACACATTTCAAAAGACTCACTACTATTCATCTTTATAAATTATTTATAAATTTTTCAAATGGATCTATAGTTCCAATTCGAATATTTAATTGTGTTTTGATTCCATTTAATCATTTTAGATTCGTAATGTTGACGGGACAGCTCAACGAAATTCTACATCACTTTCGCATGAAGGATTCGATAATCCAATGGATGTTTTCTTCTAGAATATGTTTTATTAGGCCTTGAAGATATTCACCTTCAATTGAGTTTAGAATTGCTTTCTTCATCTCGTCGTCCTTCTGATTGTCTCAACAATTAAATTTTGAATTGTCAAAATTTTTGGAACATAATATTTTGAGAAAAAATGATAATTTATTAGAAAGTTCATCAAAGATTTTAATGATTCCAAAAATAGGCCCAACTCAATATTGGATCTAGAGCAAACATCACTACAAATCCATTTAGAAATGATGGAAAATTGATCAAAGGTGCTTTACGTATGAATCATGCTACAAGCACAAACAACATACGGCGAGAATTCATTGAATGACGAACAAAGAAAAATAATAATAAATGAATCAGATGTTGCCATGACAGCACCTATATAATTTTTGTCAAGAATTCCCTGTACTTGAAGCTTTTTCCTTTGCATATATGGCTCGAACAGTATTCTAAAAATTCGAACTAAAATTTAACTCATGTTTGATAGAGATTTTTCATTTTTTTTAATGACAAGTGATTTTCAAAGATTATGGTTAAAAATAAAAAAATATTTTATTGAAAAAAAATGTGGTTGTAAATGAATTTTAAAAAATGAAGGTTAAAAACTAATTTTTTTTCTAAAAATCACCGAATACAATAGAAAATTTGAAAAAAAAAAGACATCTGATTTTATATCTTTATCAAATCAAGCCTTCCGATTTCTATTATAATGTTAAAAAAAAAAAATGCAAGGAACAAGGATGCTATAGATTTAAAGCATACCTTCCCTCGGGAAGAATGCTTTGAAGAAACAAACGAGAAACAAAAATGCAAGGAACAAGGATGACAGCTGAATATGTAGAATAGTTTTCTTGATTTTTAAAACTATTCAATTTTTTATCATTTTAGAGCATTTTCAAGTTGTTCTTTAAAAGTGAAATGTTCTTTATTTTAAAAAAAAATCAACTTTTTAAATTATGCTTAAAAGATTCTTCAAATTAACATTTTAAAGTACATAGTCGATTTTATTCTTTAGAATTGAGAGCTTTTTTTATAAGGAAAGTTGGTGAATATAAAAAATAGAAAGGGAATTATTATATTATTCAAATTATAATAATTTGGAGGAAAAAATTAACGAATGTAAAAAATAGAGAAAAATAATAAATATATAGAGAGTGGTAAAATTAAGAGTGTGCTTAACTGACTTTATTTTTAACTGAAAATGTCACCTTTTTCTACTTTTGGGACGTTTGATTAACAATTTTTTTTTCCATAGAAAATATTTTTCAACTTTTTGGTCATGTAATCATATTTTTCTTAAAAACAAAGAGAATATTTTCTGTAGGGAGGGGTGATTTTTATTTTCCACGTAATTCAATCTCTCTCTGATCTATCTTATTTCTCTCATCTACCCCACGATTGTGTAATATTTTTTATGTTGAAAATTAAATCAATCAAACGCATTTAATTAATAATTTTCATACAAATAAGTGATAGTCAATTGATTGTCTAGAATTTATTTTCCTTCTATACAAATTTCATAATCACAATCAAACATAGCCTAAAGTGTTAAAAATAAAGAAACTGTTGGAATATTTAAAAATGTTCACTCTTTAAATTTATAAATGTTATCTAAATTGCAAAATATACTATTTAAAAATAGAGATTTTTTAAAAATACTCTTATACAATCAAATTTGACTTTTAATATCTACAATGACCAATAAACCATATCACTAAGTCAAGTTGAACATGCAGTCGACTATATAAAAAGATTAAAAGAAGGAATATAAATAGAGGAACACAACTTCTAATAAAATTAATTGTCATTTAATTCAATTTAACAAAAAAAAAGGGGAGAGAAAAATTGCCCAAACTTTTGAGCCATTCATACTCGAGAGCGTAATGATATTGGGATATATGACAAATATGACTTCACGGTGCCTCCTTGTCGTCTCTGCTTCCCAATCCCTCACTGAAAAGCCACCCAGAATCCTAAAATCCACCCCATCAAATCTCATAATCAACTACCTTTTGCTTTGAAGTGTCGATCTTATTATATAAACTTATAATTTGTGTAAAAGTTTCAGTATTCAATCAAGAAATATCGGGTATCTCTAGTGGCCATCAAGAATTCCCGTTCTTCAGGTGCACTCAAATTCAAATCTTGTTCACAATTATTGAAGTGGGTTGATCTGAGAATTGATTTTAGAATTGTGGGTCTGAATCAGAATTTGTTATAGATTGGTGGGTTTATGTTAAAGAATCAATCTTTAGATATATTAGGGTTCAGTTTCAATCCAAATGGTCTTTTTCCATATCCTAATATCGATTGACCAGCATATACACATGGAGAAAACTGTGAATTCGGCGGACCCTTGTTTGAAACTGAGGCAAATTAATCAGTTCTACAAGAATAGAAAGTCATCCAATACCCAGAATCATTTGAATATTCCGGCTTGCGAACAATTTCGTTGTGCCATGATCGATGTAATATTCTTGATTGTTATGATTGGTGCAATTGGGGTTTTGCTCAATCCTTCTGTAAGTCTTTTAGTGCGGAAAACTGTTGAACTTGGAGAAGAAGTTGTGGACGTGGTGGGAGAGGAAATTGTTAATGCTCCAATTTTGTTTGGATGTTTAGGACTTAGCATTTTATTCGCTGCAATAGCCCTCGTGACAATCGCGGTGTGTATAGATCGGAGATGTGGGAAAGCAGGCTGTAAAGGGCTTCGGAAGGCTGCTGAATTTGATTTGCATCTGGAGACGGAGGAGTGCGTAAAGAATTCCAATTACATAGCAACGAATGGATTAAAGAAGGGACTTTTTGAATTGCGTCGTGATCACCATAGGGAATTGGAAGCCGAGCTCAAGAAAATGGCACCACCCAATGGAAGAGCTGTTCTGGTGTTTCGAGCAAGATGTGGATGCTCTATTGGAAGAATAAACGTTCCAGGCCCAAAAAAGTCTCGAAAGGTTAAAAAGTAGTGTTGATACAATACTTTATCTTTCAGAAGCACATTCGATACTGAAGTTGCCATGTCGATGAGCAGATCCTTTTCCAGTTTAATCTCATCTTAGATTTGAATAAGCTCAATAACTTGTGGGAATAAGTTATGTGGACAGTATACATACATAATTAATATAGGAATATAAGGATACTTTTTATTTAACAGCCTTTATTATTTTATGATCATATTTATTCTCGTTATGTTTAAGGTTTTTGGTTCAAATGGTTAGGTTAGGTTATGTTTTTTTTTTCCTCGCTATTCCTTGAGTTACAATTAGACTGATTTAAACTATGATACTGCATTGCATTCTCATTATCTTGAAACTGTTGCTATGGTTGCTTTATTTCATAAAACATTTCTGTAGTGTAAACTGCACTCTGTAGCTCTATTTGGATTCATCCATAAAATGCCTTAGATAGGCTTTTTCGGCAATTGCTGATGCAGCTAATGTTCTGGTATCAATATCCCAGCCCATACCACCTTCCATTACACCTCTTGCTTCAGCATGTTACAGTCGAAAAAGTTCCTTTTATGCTCCATTCAAGTAAAGTTTTTATGTCTAGTTCTGGCC
Source organism: Fraxinus cuspidata (assembly GCA_903798385.1). Lineage (NCBI taxonomy): Eukaryota > Viridiplantae > Streptophyta > Magnoliopsida > Lamiales > Oleaceae > Fraxinus > Fraxinus cuspidata. The sequence continues at coordinate 3,461 of CAIGRP010107439.1, read as the reverse complement.
ACTAGAAGGTTGGACCTCCCATCTGTGACAATGTCCATTAGGATCTTAGAATATACTTATAGATGAATGTTTCCTTCTTCCATGACAGCCAACTTAGAACTTCAAATCTTAAGACTTGAATCCTTGTTGAATGCTTCTCTCCTGTATTCAGTTGAAGCTAATTTTGACGCCATGAGCGGTACATTTATTTCATTTTCCATTGATTTCTAATTGGTGTGTAGCTAATGACCAAATATTCAGCACATCTTGGATCACATTCAGGATGAGCCTAATATCTATGAAAATTCGACATGTTTTGTGGGAGGTATTTCTCTAGTAGATGATAATTTAATACTGCCAATTTAGTTCTATGGAATTTTGTTTTCGTAGTTGGGGAGCCCGTGTATGAGCTTTTTCTACAGTTTCTCATACTAGGCCTGATATATGACAGTGAACAGAAATCTTCAACTTTAAGCAGTGAAATTAGCCTAATCAATTACAATAAAACTAGGTTCCCTTTGTATGTTGATGCTATGTAAAACCTTAATTGTTCAAACTCCGTTAGGACAAAGAAACATGCTGCAGATGAAATTGATTCTATTATGATACATTTTATGAAGAAGTATCTTTTCATCCATGTATTAGATATCCTAAACTTATTGGTCACATTGTACATTTGACATGCTTAGGCTAGGCAATCGTTAATGCAGATCATGTTGCTAGAAAATGTCCTACAAGTAATACTATGTATGCGTAACCAAATATTCCATGTCATTGAAATGTGCTAGCCTATTCTCTATGAATTATGTTACTTGTACAACTTTGGTTGACAACTTTACACTTGGCAACATCATATTCATCAATTTTAAAAACTATATCTGAAATCAACATGCCGGATTTTGGCAACACAAAGATTGTCAACAGGGGTTGTACAACTAGCTTAACTGAATCTCTATAGGTTGCTCCTTCTGGTTGGGGTTGCTGATTTATGACTTTTTCGCCCAACATCTCCGTGGCACAATTAAGAAGTCCAACTATTTCTCTCAAACAAGTCTTAACGTCATTGATCTTATGCATATCGTGAAACTTTGTTCCTTACATATTTCATGAATACCAGATTGTGATTTGTTAAGCAAAAGTTCATCAACCACTATTAAGACTGTAGAATCTAATTCTTTATTTGATAGGAGTGTGACTCGTTGAGCAAAAATGCATCACTCATTATTGTGGAATCTAATTCTCGTGGTACATTATGAAAAGTAATGCTATTTGTACATTATTGTAAACATATTGACGTACAGATTGATTATATGAATTAGATTAACTAACTTTATTTTTCTTTCTCTCTTCCGAAACGTGATTTTTCCTCTATACTTCTTCTATTTTTCTCTTCCACACCATCAATATATACATAAATCTACATACAATGATGTACAAGTGGCATTATTTTATTATGAATACAAGTGTCTGACTTTACAAAGCGTGAAACTCTTCATTAAAAGACGAAGTGGTAGAAAGTATAGGACTTTGTTGATATGCGAGCAACCGCTTGATAGTCTTGACAATTTAGAAATAGAATTCAAGGTCGAACAAGGTTCAACATCACAAAGAACTCTTTCTTTCATGTTGACATTAAGGACAATCATCTGATTGTGGAACCATAAATTCACGGTCGAATGAAGTGCAAGAAAAAAAAAAAAAACAAAAAATAGTCACTTAAAAAATGTCAAATTGAAAGTTGAAAAGTTGTGGATCCCATGAAATGTGCGGTTAAAATTAATTGTTGATTTTGACTTGAGATTAAAATCAAATTTTAATTTATACCAAATATGGGCGAAGTGTCAAAGTGACCATGTGCCAAACTCCCCAAACTCAGCACATCTTTAGTCGAAGATTATGATTAAGGCCCATAAAGTGAAATTTTTCAACGCTCAATTATACACCCAATCTTGGATGCGTCAATTTACGTTTATTGTATTATGTTCATTTACAATTATAAAATATAATTTTGTTTAAAAAAGAAAAGAAGAAATGAGACTAGAGCTTCAAGAAAAAAAAAATTTGAAATTGACAATTTCCTTTGATTAGAAACTTTCATTTAACATTGTAACTGTATAGCACATCCGAATGGAATTTATGGTTGCACGGCATTTTGTTTGACTTCACCGTTCATTTCGAACTCTGATAAACACATCGGGCACTCCAAACCCGATTTGGTAATTCGGACCACGGGTAGGGATTTTATAGAAGCTTTTGAAGCGGGTATAAACCCTTCCTTTTCTGGGTTTTCTCGGAGAATAGGTTCAACGTCGCCGAAGCCGTCAATAATGGTAATTGACTCGGTGCTTTGGTTTACGAACACCATGATTTCGCGACTGTGGTATGTCTCTGAGGCGGCTCTGGTTCCTAGTATACAGGGGAGGAGTAAAGCGTGGCGCCTCTGGAGGCAAGCTCCTCGAGCGATGGCGGAGCTGGCATATCTGATTCCGATGAATCATTTTCAACGTATTATTTGATTTTGTTATGAATTCTTGAACTGTTTTTGATGGAAAAGAAAATGAATGGAGTTGGACATGTATTATATACAGAGTGGGAGACTCTGGGAGGAGCATTGTAGAAAGATCCAAGAAATTGTACTGAATTCTATAATGATGGGTAAAAATGTGTAAGGGCTCGAGCTCCTCCCCCGAACTTGACTCCCTAAAAAAATCCTAGTTCCAAGGTCGGGGTTGGTCTTTGAGGTCGGGCTTGATCTGAGGGGTCGGGCTATTCTTGCCTTATAATCAATCTCTTCAACCTTATCTCACACTTTCTACAAACATCAATCCTATTTTCACCATGACCCCCCTCACTTTTTCTATTTAAATACAAACTCCCTAACTATCACGAATTTGACTCTACTGAAATTGTGCACTTCCAACATAACACAAACACCTTGTAAGGATAAGAACTATATGAAGTTGATTCCTTTTAGGACTCAACCTCCAACATCTATAAATACATAACCCAGTCTCATTATTCACGTACGTTTTTTATTATACTCCAGCATACAGTCTTTAACACGACTTCTCTTCCTGACTTAAGCATTGGAGGGGCGACGAGGACACGCCTCGATGCTTTTATTTCAGGTATTGAAGATCAGATCGCGCTGAGTTCAATAATCTAGTTCGAGTTCGTTCAGGTACAAGTTTTTGGTAGCATCATTGGCGCCGTCTATGTGAAACGCTATCAGAAGCCATGGTTAACACACGTTCAGAACATCTTCCAACAAGCTCATCCGCTCCCAACCAACCCCCTACAGGAGATCTGATAACCTAAGAATAACAAACCAATAGGGGGGTGAATTGGTTTTCGAAACTTTTTCGATAATTAGTCTCAAACTAATTAGATACACTGGATATAAATGCAAAATGTAATACGAGAAGTAAATGTGCAAATTTGATAACTTAATTCAAGAATGGATATAGCACAATATAAATAGC
>CAIGRP010107434.1:0-16803 GCA_903798385.1 Fraxinus cuspidata | reverse complement strand
ATAATTTCATTTAACATAAAAAAATTAAAACAAAAGCATTATAATAAATATAAATATAAAATAAAATACTAAAGTATTTTATATTAATCTCTAATTGTCTCAACTGCATTTTCTTCAAAATCACCAACATCAGTTTCTTCATTATCATTAAAAATAACTCCAACTCTGTTTCATCAAATGATAGATTAGCAACCTCAAACAATCCAACATCTTGTAGAGTATCAAATGAGTTTCCAGTAATGTCCCACATATTGAACTCTCCTTTCGAATAGAGATTTAATACCAATATCTATTTTTGATAATAAAAATATACTTGTCAACTATTAACATAATTTTATATGTATTAAAAGATTTAATACTATTGTGTATTTTCAATAAAAACCTCCAACTGTCAATTAAATTAAGCTCGTGTGATGGCTATTATAAAGAGAATCAAAGGAAAAATGAAGTTTTGAATAGTGATATTTTTGGAGAATGTGTGATTAAAAAATAGAAAAAAAATTTAGGTTTATATACAAAAAATTTATTTTATGAATTTATAATTAGAAATAATTATGAGAAATAAAAAGTTTCAATTTAGAGAGAGCCAAATAGGGGCTAAAACTCAAGTTGTGTATTTCTCATAGATATTATCTATTTTCAATAAGTAACAATAGTTATCCATCAAGTAATTTTTTTATCAATCTATAACCATTAATAACGAGCTTTAAAATAGTTTAAAACCAGTAAAACTCTTTTTCAGTGTCTTAACGTATTCGATACGTATCAAATATTTTTTTTTTTTTTAAAATAGAATAATTAAACAACACGTGTCCGATACATATCGGAGCATAATGGAAAGTATCCAAGTTTGAATATGTATTAAACACGAGTACGTAATGAGTTTACAAGCATCAGTACTTCTTAGGATAACAATGAAAATCATGGGCAATTCTGCTGACTCTCAGCTTTTATGGCAACATAAGCCTTGCTCCTAATACAATTTTGAGTTGGCTATACAGATCCTTTAGCCACACTATCCAATTCATTACTACTTCTAAAGAAACTAGATTGCCAATGCCCCCCAATGAATTATGTAATAGGATTTATGTCATGAGAGTTGGGAAGTTTTCGTGATATGTCAACTACCTTAATTGTCCCCTTCATCTATGGTTCGGACTGGTATGAAAACACATATGCAGAGTTCTACACTCAGATTTTACAAGAGAAATTAAATTTGCCTTGTCTTTCCAAAAAAATATGTTCTCTTTCTTCTGAATGTGTCAATGAATTCCCAAAAGTGGGTATCCTAAAAAACTGAACTTCGACTGCCAAAAATCCCCACAGGAATCAACAAGTATAATCCAAGAAACATGAGTTTCTGAATATGACTCGTCTTAGAGATTGGGTTGAGATTTACGACAATGGCCATGCAGCGAACAACCAACTTGGAAAATCAGATACTTTACTAGGGATTGAGTAGATTTAGTACGTCTGATATTTGCTAGGCCATAAATTCAAGTAAGTTAAAACATAAAGTAAATATTACCTTCTAATTCAATCCCTTGTCCATGTATTTCACATGCCACTATCCTGTCTTTAAGTTTCTCTGAGACAATGAAATAGTCAATCCGCATCCTTTTCCCACGATACCTGCAGCAACCATGAGATCATGAACTTCAGCATAAGAACAAAATGTTGTACAGTGAAAAAAAAAAAAGCTCAATTAAGCATGTCAAGTCGAGATTCTCCTGTATTCCAAAATGCTTCCAGATGCAGTTGCTTTTCACATCAATCCATAAAAACATAAAAATTGCTACTTACTTTCCAATAGGGTTTCCTGACCACGAGAAGCCGCGCTGCATATCTTGGTCCTTGTGCAGGTACCTATATGCATCCACTAGCTTTCCCCTTGGCGGACAATAGCAAAAGCAATCAGAGTTTCAGATTATCAGAAAGGTTCAAATTAAACACTAACAGTGCAACCTCATAGCAAGCAACATTCATTTGATCTTTTACTGAGAAGGATAACTGCTACAAAAACCAATTACAAAAGTAGCATCATTTGAATCTTTTAATTGCAATCAAAATATGGCAAGCGAGCAAGAAATGCAAGACAATTCCAACAACAATGAATTCAGCTGCTACTTTACCACATGAATGGATAGCAAAATGTGAATCAAGACATCAATGAGGAGAAATTCAAAGAATAAGGAGAAGTGGGAGCAAGCTTTGCTATGGAGTCAGATAGAAAACTTGAGGTAATTCAGATCGTATAGGTCTGTTTTAGATTCTTGTTCAAGTAAATGTTGGTTATACACTAGTAATACATGACCTCAGGATCTAATAGCCTTGGCATGATCTCATGTTCCGTACATATTTAAATGGCATGAGCGTACTTGCTCAGGAGTGATTATACAATAAACTGCACATTTCATATGTACAACATTTTATCAATAACTACAAGAAGAATGCGTAGTTTGAACATAATCTTCTAGCATCAAATGGGTAAACAAAGGAAGTATCAAATGGGTATTTTAAACATACTCTTTTAGTATGGTTCCAAAGCGCTTCCTCTCGGACAATGTAAATCCAGGCTGCCCACAATCCTGCATCCAAAGTAGTCTATTCAGCATCTCTAATTGTTTAGAGAACATTAAATACGTATAAAGATCTTTCACAGAGGCCTAATAATTTTCATTGTGTTTTAGCACTCCCAAGTGAATTTTTTCTACAAATCCTTCTTCATTTATAGGGCTAAATATATTTATACACACACATGATATAAACTGACAACGATTGGTGATAACAGCATATTCAAAATAACAATTGCTACCCACCATCAGCATGTTCTTTCATAATTTGTCTCTATGTGGATCATATAGATCATATTTAGACTTCTTTGGACACAGGAATAAGAAAAATGAAACATTAAGATATACATATTAAAATATCATTTAGATCAATATGAATTCACTAGAACTAAACAAGACACTCCTTTGACCTTTTAAATGCGAAGCATTTTATATTTTAACAGTATCTCAGTTTCCAATCTAGCTGTTCAAGATATTTTCTCAAAAGGCGTGATTCAAGTTCATATAAACATCAGGCAGAGTAATGGACAGAGCCAACACGCATTTAAAGAAAACACTGCATAGCATCACCTCTTTATTTGGTGGAACATAACCATTGAGCTTTGCTGCACTGAAAAACTCGGGATGACTCACGTCAATATCTTGATGACTGCAAATATCCAAGTGATAAGTAACAAGTGGAATAGGATATCCAGTCCATAAAAATCTAGTATGAATTGAAACAGTAAAGTGAATTTTGCAAGTCCCTGACAGACGTGTAGATGACAAACAGACTTCCTCCAAAGAAGAAATTTTTCTACCATAATTGATGACCAAAAACTCCGTATGTAGTCTATATTCATTAAAATACATGCCTAATCAACTTTTCATTGTCGGATCCCAAAGTATACAACAGCCGGTAGACTTGCATTAGTCAAGTCTTTAGAGATGGAAGTCAATTCAATCACAAAAAACTAGGGAATCGCAAACTAACTTTAGGTTTGCGAGATTATTATGCTTTACAAAATCCTTCTTGTCCTTAAATTGTTTCTTAACTTAAATACTAAACTATAATAACAAACAAACGAGGGATGAAATTGGAGACAAGATAATTATGCTTTACAAATCCCTCTTCGCCTTAAATTGTTTATTAACTTAAATACTAAATTATAGTAAACAAAAAAATGAGAGAAGAAATTAGAGACCAACGTCTAACTCAAGTAGTAAGAGCATCACCCAGTGAGTCATTGACTAGGGTTTGAGTCTCCTTCGGGAGCTAAGGGTGAAATTTGGGAAAAAAAAAAAATGAGACGAAATTTTTGTGATCAGATAACCATTGATTTCCTATTAAAAGACGATTCCAAATAAGCATGGCATAATTAAGTTAAAAATTTAAACCAGCTCATTTTTGTCCACCAATGTCATAAGATTTGATGAAAGCTAATATCTGAAACTAAATTCCATAGAGTGGAGGGCTTATTTTCTTTGACATTGCTGAGATTTAAACACCACCGGGGCACAACTGAGTCTTTCACATTCATCCAAGTACTTGTCTCAATTTTCTGTGCTGATTTTACCATAAGATTCTAAAAGTTTCAGCATGCATTGATTGTTACACTGTTTGGTGCAATTTCAAACATATATTGCATAATAGAGGTTCGTGAAGAAGTGAGGATGTCACTGTAAACAATTCAGCAAAAAGTCAATTCATTAGGCAAAGTTGGAAGGTGAAACAGTTGTGAGTTGTGACACGAGTACTTCTCAAATAAGCTGCTGGATTAGTTCACTAAATTCAGAATTTTGTCTCACTGAAAATGGTCACAATTAATATAAAGCGAAACAGTGTCAATCATTAAGAATACAAGAACATACTCCAAATTCACCAATGATCCATCCCTTCTCCCAAAACAAAATCAACAAAAGGAAAAGAACAGAAAAAGAAGTCAAGGGTTGGACACCTGGCAGTAAGTGGACTGAGAAGAGATAGAGAGACACACTCTTATACGAAGGTAAAGTTGATACTATTGAGGGAACAGTACCTTACATTAAGATCGCCACACCAAATAAGGGGTTTATCAGAAGTTCTAAGAACAAATTCTAGCATCCTCTTATCCCACTTTCTTCTCCTCGGAAACGAAGATTCCTCCTCTTTCCAACCATTGTTTGGTACATACGTATTTAATAGCCGGAATGATTCAAATTCGGCAAAAATTACCCGACCATCAGGTTCATGCTTTGAACCTAAAAAGGACGACAATCATGAAATGACTTTAATCTTGCCTCAAAGGAACTATACACCAACAAAAGTAGAAAATGCAAGCATCAATACATAGATCATCTTCTCTAAAAAAATATGTTTAAATCCTAAGTAATCTTTGCTCTCGGGATATGATAATTCCATCTGACTTGATACAAAATATTTTTCATCTATTTGTATTATTTGATCTTTCTAACCAACATGAATGTGAACACGATCACTATTTTTTTTGCAACAGAAATGCCATAATTGGCAATGGCTTAGGAAGATTTATAGTACCATTTCACTTTTAATAACATTACAACAAAAATTTATAAAACTGGTCATCCATTAGCAAGATTTTGACTCTTGTATCTACTACAAACCTGTTTCATCAAGCGAGAAAGAAACTTTTTTCGGTTGGATACACTCTTTTATAAGCAATGCAGTTCCAGCATATTTTGAATCAGAAAGAGACCACCATACGTTAAAATTTTTAAATGGTGGAATCGATAAAGCACGCATTATAACCTGCATTACCATAATAAAATATCTATCACTTGGAAATTCAATCAGCAGATATCAATGTAATGACATTTGAAGCATCGAGACTCTTTGGGAAAAGAATTTGACTTGGACTCCAATCTTCAAATTGCATTACCAAAAAAGAAGGGAACAGCAAAGAAAATTTGAAAACGAGAATTTTAGAGACTATTTTAGAAGACTTACCAAATAACTAGACAAAATAGGGTGCAAAGTAACATATTACCTGCTTTTCCTCGCGTGAAGGTTTAGTATCATCTTTCAACTCTCTAGGGTTTTTAGGTGCACCCTTGGAACCAGCTGCAGGCATCCTTACTTCCTACCACCAATGCTGTTAGATAAACTCTTACTCACAATTCTACATTAACTAATTCAGAATCACCATGTAAACAGAAATGAATATGCAACCTCGTATTTCAAGAAATTTAAAAAAGAAGAAAAGAAGATCAGAATGAGAGAAAGAAAAGGTAAAGTGAATGCAGTGTCTCACAAGAAATATAAAAATGGAGAGATGTCAGCGTTACAGTAAAGTGAAACCATCCTAAATAGACAAGATAAAATGAAAACATATGTAGCATAAAGAGCTTTCTTTATGAGTTTGCTGCAATATCAATTTCTCAACTAATTGCACAACTTTTTGGCTATTTTACTAAACGAGCTTTAATATACTTAATAGCTGATACTTAGAACAAGTTAATGTACTTGTATACTAGTTCCAAGACAACATATACACAAAACATGGTATTTCAAGTCTGAAGTATTTACTACTTTAGTTATCAACCCAATGGATGTAGCCATCTGATATCAACAAAGAGTACTTTTGCAAAATCAAACAGCATGCATGAATCAGCGCATAGCAAACAGTGATTCAACTGAAGAATGTAACTGTACATCCAAGCTATATGAAATGCATTTCACTATAACAGCTTAAATTGAGTAAGTCCTCTATTGTACAGCGATTGTACAATTTAATTCTGAAGTACAATTGCATGGGCTAGAGTATGAATAAAACATGAAGCACTTCAATAACCTTCAACTACAAGTCTATAACCGATATGCTAGTATCCTTATGTGTCTAGATCCTGATACTAAAACTACATATCAAATGAGTTTTACCTTAGTAGACATACAACTTGTTTGGTATGCTAGACTAAACAAAAATAGACAGTATTAAAAAAGAGAGACGTGAGTTTTATGACGACTGTCCTTTCGTCCTATCCACTGTACCAAACAAGCCCCATATAATCCAAACAAAAACATATCACCAAACCCAACAAACGCACCCGTTCATTGTGTACCGAAATATCACTTAAAAAAAAAAAAAGCACACTGAAGAAGCAAAATTTTTTATCAATAAATTATTAGATAAAAGACAGTTTCCTACGATGAAACTTTACAAAAACTCAAACTAAGTGAGGTCATTTCCATTAATCTTACTACATCAACCCAAAAAGCCAAACTTTAACTCACAGTATCATTCTAATAGTAAAGACCCATCTCGCATGTTTCATAAAACAAATGCATATTAGTTCAAAAACACAAAAATCAAAATCAATTTGCCAAAACATTTTAACATTTTAATAATACCAACACAAGCCTCAAAATTACACTGCAGACATAGAAAAAAGAAGTAAAAACGGAGGGGAAGATCAAATCACCTGTATTGCAATCACATCAGGATCATAATTCTCTATAAACTTAGAGAACTCAGGCCAGTCGTTCTTGATTCTTAGCAGAAAACTATTTGCATTCCATGTCAAGAATTTTAAAGGGTCTTTCTTGGTGATTTCATTTTTCTCTTCAGCTAAAGCAGCAGTTTCTTTTGAAATTTCACTTTCTTTTACTAATGATGAAGAAGCACAAATTGTGGTTTTCTTGGAAGAGCCATCTTTCTCCACCGGCTTGAAAAATCTTTTCATGTTTGCTTCCCTCCTCTCCCAACCAGACACGCACTCTTCGTCCCACTGTAGGAGTATTATTCATGGGCAATCAGGGATCGCCCAGAATCCGGCCCACCTCATAGATTTGGGCGAAATGTAGGCCCAGTACTTAAATCCATAGATTTTTTTGATATGTTTGGCAAAACCATTTTTTTTTAACGTGTAATTAAAAAATATATATATATTGATCTACATATGAAAGAATTTTATTGAAAAAATATGTAATTGTAAATAAGATAAGGGAAAATTAAGTTTTAAAAAAATTTCTACCAAACATAAACTTAGGAGGTGTATTCAATTGAGATTTTTCAAGATTTCTATATATTCTTCTAAGTGGATGACTTTTGTGATTTTATGGACTTTAAGTGACTTCTATGAATTTGTTAAGAATTAATAAAATTCTTCCACGGACTCTTTTAGATTTTGATTAAAGATTTTTAAAGATTTTAGAAGACTTTTTATCTTGCAAATTCATTATATAGTTGAAAAATTACAATATTTCTTACTACCTGATTAACATTTTCGAGAACTATGAGGTCACAAAAATTTCTTGGGTGAAGTCACTAGTCACAACCTAGTCATTCAATTTTGACGCAAATAATAAAAAACTTTTACATCAATTTCTAATAACATAACCAAAAAAATTTCTCGAAATTAACAATAATTCTAAGAGACAAATTGTTCTTAACCCAAAAGAAAAAATAAGAGAGAGAGAGAGAGAGTAGAAGTCCCAATTGACTACACGTAAATTTTATAGTCTTTAAAAATTTCAATTGAATACACAGCTCCCAAGCTCCCATTTGGCCCCCATTATTTCAAATTTTAATAGGTAGAATAATTTATTTAATTTTTTGAGAATGGGGTGATTGAAAAATAAGAAAAAAAAATTTCAATTTACGTGTAATATTATTTTATGGAAGATTGTGTAGTTGAAAATAGTAAAGAGAAAATAAAATTTAGTTTAATGGGGGCAAACGGGGGGCTAAACTTTTTAAATCCTTAGAAGTCTCCAAATGAATACCCCCTTCCTAATATTTCGAGTTGAGATATTCTCGGTTCAAACCCAGTGACAATGGCACAACCCTGATGATATTTCGTTTTTTATATTTTAGAAAAATTGCAGCTGTCAACTCCCAAGTATTAAATTCCGAGTATTCGATTTTATTTTAGTTAAGTTCCAATCCCCGTGTTTGGCACCCATTCTCTTAAAAAAAGAATTTCTCATTTTTCATTTCAACCACACATTCCCCAAATAAAATAATATTACACAAAAATCTAAAACTTTTCATTATTTTTTCACTACACATTCTCCCATCAATTACTGTTTCAAAATTTCTATTCCTATTTTAAAAATGGGTGTCAAACGCACATGTACAACTCTTTGATGTCCACTGAACTTAATGTGGCCGTTGGGATTGAAATTTGCTACTTTTTTTCCTCTTCGATTTTTCTATTTTCCTTAATATTTCTTGTATTTTTTTTCCTTTAAAAAAAAAAAAAAAATTGAAATCAAGCGTTTGCTTTTTACCCTTCACGTGAATCACATGCTTCTTCAATAGCAAAGTGGTGAAAATCATCCACCTAAGATCACAGTGTTATGAATTTTCATACCAGCCGTAAGAGGAAAACTCTCGAATATTTCATATCAGCAGTAGGAGGAAAATCTCCTATGAGAGTCGGATTTTATAAAGGGGTCGATTTGACACGACACAACCCATTCTAGTTGATGAGTTGGTTGATCGAATCTTTTAAAGAAAAAGAAGACGACCTTCTAAAATATACAAGACATTTTAAACAAAATAAGGTCCTTCGAAAGAACATAATCGATATCAATATGCATCAATGAACCCCTTTTTTTTATGTAGATGTGGCGGATCATGGCTTCCAAGTCCATCAAAATCAATCCATTTATACTCTGTTTCCAGCGAAAAAAATTTAAACAGGATCCACATAAAACAATTAGATTAAATGTAACAACAATAATTAACAAAGAGACTGGATCCTCCACAGAGATCCACCGTCTAACTTTATATTTGCATCAAGCTTGAATCTTTACCCTGTCCTCTTCGCTTGCACCTGCAATGCATCTTTTGCTCCATTACTTCATCCAGATTTACCTGTTGTTTCACAACTTGCATCCATGTATGCACATTCCTAACTGATAATGCCTACGTAGGTTTTAAGACCTATGCCTAATGCCTTCTATACTGCAACTAACTCCAAAAAGATCAAGATCAGAAAATAGTTACCTGGTAATATGATCAGTCACCATTATGAAAATGCTTCTTGCTTACTCCCACTAACAGAACTTTCTATGTTTACCATTTACTTCACCAGTAATGCACAGAGTATCTCAGCAAGAAAAGACTGTTAACAGAAGGGCAAAATAGGTTGCACCGAAGTATACCAGCAGTGTAGGAAAAAATCCCTTGGACGTTCATACAGCTCAGAACCTAAGTTAACAGATATATCAGGCTGAAGCCTGTGTCCTGCCAGCAGCTCTTGGTCGATTCTTTTTGTTTTTCCAGAACTCATCTTTCTTTCCTTTTTTCTTCTCTTTCAACAAGCCCATGCTGCTTTTAATGATACCCATTAGAGCACTCTTATCCTTCCTGTTCTTTATCTTTGCTTTGACATCCAAAATTGCCCTGAGCTTATGATATGATTTGGCGTCGGGAACTTGGCCACTTTTCACCATCTGCTTGTGATAAAAGAATGCCCTCTTGAAATCGCGGACACGAATATATGCATATATCATAGTGGAATAAGTAATAGAATCAGGTTTTAGATTAAGTGCAGCCATCTCATTTAACAGCTGTGGTAGCTTTGATTCTTGCCCTCCCCGTGCATAGGCATTTATCAGCATATTATATGTCATTACAGTTGGTTGTAACCCAAGCTTTCCAAACTCGCATATGACATCTCTTGCTTCAACATAATGGCCTTGTTTGGCAAATCCATCAAGAAGAATGCTGAAAGTAACACGCGTGCCTTCAATTTTATCCCTGATCATCATCTTCCAGATTTTCATTAGCGTTTCAGTGTCACCAGCACGTCTAAAGGAATCAAGTAGAGCAGTATAAGTTTCAATTGAGGGTTTTATTCCCTCCCTTAGCATGCCCTCAAAAGCTATCTCAGCTTTCTCATGCCAGCCATCCACTGAATAGGCGTGAATAAGGGCTGTATAAGAATGTGAAGAAGGTTTTATACCGACTTTCTTCATCCTCAAGAATGCATTTGCAGCCATGTCACTCATTTTCTTCTTTCTCCCATAGGCACTTATTAGACATGTATAGGATCTAACATTAGGCTCCAGCCCAGTAGCTTCCATCTCTAGAAGCAGTTTCTCAACAATTTCAGGTTGCATTCTTCTACTATAGGCATCCATCAAAATGTTATAAGTAGCAGCTGTCGGTTTTATTCCTTTTGTCTTCATCTCGGAGAAAAGACCTTCCAGTTCTTCAACTTGGTTTGATTTACCATAAGCATCCATAATGGTGTTATAAACAACGACATTAGAGGATATTCCCCTTTTCTCCATTTCCGATTGAATAACAAGAGCTTCATTTTTCAGCCCCTCATCACAAAATGTCTTGATTAGAGCACCCAAAACTTCCAAACTCCACATGTTTCCTTTCTTGTTCATCTTTTCAAAGAACTTCCATGCATCTTTGGCACTACTGCCACTCTTCCTAATGATTGTAATCATGATAGAACATGTTACATGATCTGGACAGATATTATCTGTTTCCAATGAGTTGTACACTTTCCAAGCATCATCAAACCTAAGGAAAAAATGTAGAACAGAATAAATATTTATGTTGATAGCAAGTTGCATTAAGTGTCCTACAACTGTACCTAGATTAAAGTTAACAGAATACAGAGAGAGATGCAATAATAAAGAAATATGAAGTCTGATAGACTACCAAATACATTTATAATTGTAAACAGATTCTTTGGAGGACAAATACTTCAATATGATGGAGAAAAAGGTAGAGTAAGTTGCTAAATTGATAATATACACCACCATAACTTGCATATATGATGTATTCAGTTGCAAAATTATGATGATAATTTTAAGTTTTAACATATTTGAACTTCAACTTTGCAGGGAAAACTTCAAACTAAAGAAAGAAATAAAAACATCAAAAGACTAATTCACAGTGGCAAAAACTGATAATAGAACCCAATTTGAACAGAAAGACAATTAAATGAATAAAACACAACACACTTAAATTTTGAGTATTCCTTTTACATCTCTGCATCCCTATCCAAACTATGTACAAACCTAAAGTATACATGGCAATGCACACATGCACCGCCTCTGATACTCTAAATGTGACTATATACCAATGAAATTAAGAAGCAAAACAACTCAACTATATTAAAGAATATGATCCAAGTATTGTAAAATCAAGTCAAAATCCAATACCTTCCACAGGACAAAAGCCCTGATATTGCAGCATTGTAAACACGAACATCCCGGAATTGCTTCTTCTGATCAAAGGGCAAGTTCCGGAATACAACCAACAACTCATTCGCCTTCCTTGCCCTCCCTAAAATGGGGAAAAAAACCGAGCAAGCACGAGGAGAAACAAGAGAAGGCTCGTTCAATCCCATCCACTCGAAAAAATACAAACAACTCATCACCATACCCTCCTCGGCCATTATTCTCAACACTTCCACACACTCTACCTCTCCTATTCTCACTCCAAAATCATAACCCTCCATGGCCTCCCCTAACGTCACGTTTTCTGGTAAACCCCTCGCAATTTCCAGTATTTCCCCCACAATTCCTTCCTCTTCTGACACAGTTTGTAAACCGGAATTCACATTCTCAGGAAGGCCAAGATGGTAACTTTTCATTTCATCCCCAGAATTAGGTTCGTCAAAAGTGGAAGCTAAGTGCCATGAGGTTTTCCGGTTCTTTTGGAGGGAAATCCTACCTTCTTGAAGCGGGTCCGGCTCAGAACCCTGCTCCGACGTTCGGGTCTTGAAGAATTTGAGAATGGGGTCATTGATTTCTTCGATATTATTGTGCTCTGGTTTATGGGTTTCTTTTTTACCCGGGTTTTGGAGGAATGGGAGGAATATTGGGGAGGATTGAGTGGAAGTAGGGGAGCAGAGTGAAATTGTAAGTTTTCTTTGGGGTTGTTTTGTAATTACAAAGAATAATGGGGTCGAAAATTGGTGAGTGTATATTGAAGGTAAGGAGGAAGAAGAAGAAATGGAATACCTGTGGTTCAGAAGCGCCATTTTTGTGTGCTGTTGAGAGTACAATAGCAGAAAAGTTTGGCAATGGCAACCAAAACGCTGTCGTCTCGAAGCTCGTTGAAAGGGGCCAGTGCGAGGAAATCCTCAATTTTGCTACGTTAACATCATGGTTAACAGCTTTTTTTACCCTAGATACATTTTTGTCATTGATTTTAACAGTACTTGAAACAATCAATATTCTGTATTAAAGTGATATACAAGTAGCTTAGTTCAAAAAAACATTTTTCGATTTTTCCATTTTCCTTTACGGAAAAGGAAAATTTCCACATGAGGTCCAAATATTTTCAAAATAGTATGATTATATCCAAACCATTAAATCATATCAAGTAGTCTCCAAATCTTTCAAAACTATGCCATGAAAGGACACAAGGGTTAAATTCATTAATTGACCAAAAGTCGCCATTTGATTATAATTTGACCGATTTAAAAGAGAGACGAAAATTTACGTCAGAGATTTCAAAACTTTTAAATATGCAAAGTATGATTCCAAACATTTAATAAATGTAAGTTGGAATCCAACCAACCTTAACCCCTAACCCGCTTATGGAACAAACCTCCTCTACCTTCGTTGATAAGCCTTGCAACAACGACCATTGATTGAGCTGCTACCATAGCAATGTCAGCCATCATCGCTCTCTTATTTTCTCCATCTCTACAAACTCCATTTTTTACATCTCCATCAACTCTATTTCGTCCTAACAAGAATTTTTGAAGAATTGAGAAGAAATAAATAAAATAGATAAATTCTCTTCAAAATCAACCGTAGCAACAGTGGCTGCTCCCTCCACCTACCAATGGAAGAGATTGGGTGAGTTAAGGGTTAGATGGATTGATGAATATGGATTTTTTTTTTATTAACTGACATGTTTTTGGAAGGAATCGTTAGATGTCCTTTCAGTAAACATTTATTAAAGGCTTGAGACTAATAATTTTTATGCCATGTGAAATCACTATTTAATGATCTTTGCGATTTAATGAATGACTATACATCAACAATTTGTTAGGGATACTTATGTTTATATTTAGGTAAAAAATTTTGTTAACCAATCTCTCTATTAATTTAGGATAAATGATTTTCAACCTAAAACAAGAATTAACAAGAACGATTATTAATTGATGTATCACAGCGATGGATTCATAAATCCTAATGCTTCAACATGATTAAATTTTACTCTACAACTCTTTGCAGGTTGGAAATTTAGATAAATTTGGTAGTAATTAAGTTAACTTACGTGTTAAGAGTTAATGGCTATTAAGGTCGATAATTATTCCTTTTCTTGTTACGATTCATTCACTTGTGGGATAAAATCGACACAACCAACGTCAATTTTTGCCAACAACACTATTGATGACAACATTGTTACCAATCACACACAACACGATTTTTGTAAAAATTCTCGGATTCAAAAAGTGATATGACACCTTTGAATTCAACTCAAATGAAAATTATGAAAACAGAAAAAGTAGCAAGGTCAGACTTTATGCTTTGTTCTAAAAAGATTGAACCACAACCTTGAAGATTCTCCATCGCCCCGCCCCTAGAACATTGTTGAGGAGGTAAATCATGAAATGTGCCTCAACAGGTCAGGGTACAAGAGCTGTCATACTTGTGCCCACAAAGAATCCAATTACATACTTTGTAAGAGGCAGGAATCGAACCCTCACACTGTGGCTGCCAGTTCAACAGAGACTATTTCACTCCTGTTTTTTGCACTACTGAACTATGCCCCGGGAGGCTTTGTGCTTTGTTCTAGCTAGAAGGTAAGTATGCAAGCATAAAGTTTATTTTTTATAGAGAATTTGAATTATTGTCCTTGGATGAGGAACGCTCTCCTCGGTGTATGAGAAAATTGTAATTGTCAGCCGTCGCAGTCATTTTAATTATAGCAATCAATCTCGATCCACGTGTCACTAGTCTAATCAATAGCTTTTGATGGTATATCAAGACAACATCGACGATGATACCATCATTGCCTAGATCATATATTTGCCACTTATCATACCTTATCCTCGATCTCATTGGTGAGTTTGGGCTATTAGAGAAAATTCCACTTTCCACAAAATGATTATTACATAAATTGTCCTAACAAAAAGGGATCAATTAGCCGACCCCATAAGGTAATTAAGTCCAACGATAACGGTAAGCCGAACTCAAATGTTTTCTTCAATTTTATTAAACCCTGGTTTGGTGCACATTATCAATCCAAGAATGTATTATTATTATTTTTTTGATGTGAAAGAGGATATGTGGTTGAAAAGGAATGAAAAGTTATTGATATTGTGGAAAATATTATTTTATTGAAAAATGTGTGGTTGAAAATGAGTAGAATAATGAAAATGAAAAAAATAATGTAGCAAAAATTTCTTCACTTTTTAATTGTTATTTACTTTGAGTTCTCCACATCATATGGCCAAACACTCGAAACACGTATCGACCAAGCTTGCTGGCCTTAGCTTCACCTAGTTTGCACCATTTTGGTGATTTTTAGTTTTTATTTTTATGGAACGACTGCAAAACATAATTGAAAGGAATTTTATTAATTTAAATTTTGTTGAAAATTGCCACTCTAATATTTCATTGTCTACAATTAGTTGCTTCAAAAAATTCGACTAAATTAAAACATTAAAATGAGGTAAAACTTGTGCAGGTAATCATTTAGACAAAAGCTTAGTAACGAGGTGTTATGGTGTAAAAATCAAAGAGCTCATGTGTGAATAAGATGAAAGAAACAGATAAATGAAATAATTAAATTAATGTGGAGTTTATCACAAAATTTATTAAATAATTGCGACAATTAAAGGGAGCCGCTATTTTAATCTATATATATATATATATATATATATATATCATACTCTAATCTACCCCTATTAAATTTTAAAATTTTAAAAAAAGAATACTATATTTATTCATATTACATTCCAATATTATCTATATTAACTTTATTCATTTAAATACTATATATCCACATCACTCTATATGATCTATCCCAATCTATCTCTATTACAATTTGAAA
The DNA here is from genome assembly GCA_903798385.1 of Fraxinus cuspidata. Taxonomy (NCBI): domain Eukaryota; kingdom Viridiplantae; phylum Streptophyta; class Magnoliopsida; order Lamiales; family Oleaceae; genus Fraxinus; species Fraxinus cuspidata. Next base: position 1,244 of record CAIGRP010107434.1, on the reverse strand, counting down.
TTTTTAAAAAGTATTACACTCATCTCATTACATTCCAACATTACTCTTATTTAAATTCATTCTTTTAAATACTATTTATTACTGATTCATGGAGTCACTATTTTAATCTAATATCATTTTTATACATTTATCCACTTTTAAAAGAATTTCCGTATTTTGTTTTTAATGCTATATAAATTTACATAAATACACAAAAATAAAACCAAATAAAATTTATCAATCTAAATTCATCTACAAATATTTATCCTCATTAAGTTTTTTTGGACCTTTTATATTCTTTTAGGCTTACGTTTAACTAAAACTCTAATAATTTGTAAAAGTGACGTGGATTTTTATTGTAATAGGGTATTTATTCTTGTCCATTTATGTAAATATAAATAAGGTTAAAAATATAATATATATATAAATCTTTTTAAGAAGTGGATAGAATATAAGAAGGCTAAATATATTCATAGTACACAATACAATTTTTAATAGCTAGGCTACATTTTAATTACATAAAAAGTTCATAACCTTTACATATGATCATATTTACGTCTCAAACTTTTTCATCACATTTTTACTTACAAATTAACATAATTTGTTCTTGATTATGGTTTCTCTCCAAAAATTTCTTTAAGATAGAATTAAAAAAAAAAAAAACCATTTGCCCATTGTATTTTTAAATAAGCAAAACTAATAATAAGATGCTTTAATTGTGGCTCCCCATTTTTTTAGTATCATAACATGCTTTAATTATAGTTAACAGGGATTTAATTTTACTTTTTTTATCCATCTAATACTATTCATTCTATGTTTCTAACAAATTATGCTACAAGCGGACACAAACGTTGTTACTATCGCCCGCCCATCACAACCTATGATAACTCTTAAAAGAATGAGACCAATCAATGGGCCTCATGGCTACTTCATTTTTTTAGTGCTAATGTGAAAATGATTATTTGAAAAATAAATTTTTATTGAAGAAAAAAGTAAAGAAAAGAATGAGAAAATATGAAAAATAAGTTTTTTGGAGAACGCGTATTTGAAAATGAGTATGAAAAAAAAATCTTAAATAATCACTTCAAACAGGGGCTTAATTTCAATATATCCTACCAATGGCAAAGAACTTCATGTTTTTTATGTCAAATTATTGCTAAAGTTGATCAAGACTCATAATAGAAATTTTATTAACTCGAGTTTTTGCAGAGAAATAATGTTATAACATGCTTGGCTACAGGGGCGGATTTGGGGGGAGGGGGGGG
>CAIGRP010107420.1:0-16113 GCA_903798385.1 Fraxinus cuspidata | reverse complement strand
AAAGTTGCGGTCCTTGACACATGGAGTAGTCCAAATATGCCGAAAGATTAAGTTCGACGCAACACATGAAAGATTTAGGTTCATGTTTCGTTGTTTCTTTATTATAACACCTACCTGCCATACTTTTGAATTGGCCAAACCTTTTTTCTCTGCGATAATTGAACTATGACGATATATGTTAACTTCTGCCTAATATATCACATGGAGTGTCGCATCATTTTCTTTTACCAAAATTACGGAATTGGATCGACTTAACTAGATCAAAATAAAAATACATATCAACATTCGCCGACTTATAACAAATTAAAGTTTGATGACCAATTAAATGAAAAACATAGACAAGAATGTAATCACAAAAATATTAGTAACCAATTGCCCCGATATCGATCTCAATCCTGACCCCGGCCCTATCTGTAAATATAATCACTTAAAGTGTATCTTCCATTATCATATATAACATCTATTTAACTGAAAAACCATGAGGATAAAACTTCAACATTCACCATCTTTATATTCTGCAATATTGCTTGGCCTGATATTTTATATAGAAGCTGCCGGAATAGTTGTATATTGGGGCCAAACGAAGAAGGCACGCTGAGAGATGCGTGGCTCCGGACTATACCAAATTGTAAACATAGCATTTCTCTCTACTTTTGGCAATGGCCAAAAACCTCAGGCCACTGCGATCCACCATCGGGTGGCTGCCAGAAACTGAGCAATAGCATTAAGCAGTCAGAGTCAAGGAGTTAAGGTCATGCTCTCAATTGGTGGCGGCGCTGGGAGCTACTCGTTGTCATCTGCAGATGATGCACGCCATGTGGCGGATTATTTGTGGAACAATTTTCTTGGGGGAAGATCGAATTTCAGGCCACTTGGTGATGCTGTATTGGATGGTAATATATAATTTTAATATTTTTCGAATAATATCGAATTTCAGGCCAATAACTATATGCTCCATCTATTATTCTCTACAGGTATAGATTTTGACATTGAAGCTGGCCAAGATCATTATTCAGACCTCGCCGGAAAGCTATACGAGTATGGCGTAGAGGGCAGGAAGGTGTACCTAACAGCAGCACTGCAATGCCCGTTCCCGGATCAATGGCTAGGAAATGCACTGAAAACTGGGTTATTCGACTACGTTTGGGTACAGTTTTATAACAATCCACAATATGAATACATCAGCAGTGATCCAAACAAGTTCAAGAATTCTTGGAATCAACGGACATCCTCAATACCTGCTAAAATGATTTACATTGGACTTTCTGCCTCAAAGGCTGCTGCTGGAAATGGTTATGTTCTGAAACAGGTTCTGATAATGAAGTTCTGCCATTTGCTAAAGGTCTTCAAAGTATGGAGGGATTATGCTTCGGGATAGGTACAATGACATACAGAGTGGATACAGTGCTGCAGGCAAAGGCAGTGTCTAAGTTATTCAAATATCGACTCAAAAGACATGTTTCATACGCTCAACTGGACAATAATGTATAAAATTAGAGAAGAGACACAAAATTTATTAATTCTTCATTCTAATCATGTTTAGCTTAACGTATCAAACATATCATAATGTTTAGCATAGAGCGAAGGAAATTCCTTTATGGCTTATACAAATAAGACCTGGCCCTCAAATATATTGTAGTTTTTCCATTTTAAAATGAACACTTTACTTTCTCTCAGATATAATATTTTAACTATTCAAATCTCTCTACTACTGATTGAACTTTTACAGTATGTAGTTCATTAAAATATCAGAATAGGCAAAACATTTAACTTCAAGTCTCTCCGCAACTCAATTGTTGAAGGGTTACAAGTTTGGCTTTTAGTATAATAAATCTAATTCATAAAGTGATATAACATATAATTTGGCTCGAGCCTACTGGTTTTGGAGTGAACCTGGCTGATTTTGAGCATGTCCGGTTCTTAAGTTATTTTCATGGGATTTATTTTTCCAGTTTTTTGCCGATAACTGGACCGATTTTAAGTTTTCAAGTTGAACTGCCGATCTAGTCCAACTTTGATAACACTATTTAAAACGAAAGTCTTACAAGGCATAATGACAAAGTCGAGAAATCTTCATCAGTCAAAGAACTGAATAATGCAATTTGCCCTTTTATCTATGTACTGCTCATCTAACCAGAGACTAATAAAACAATAATTAGTTCATTTTCTATTCGAAGATGCAAATTATTTGTGATCACAAAATGATATAACTATGCCACTACATCCAATGAATCCAAGGTCCATAAACCATACGGAATTGAACAATATTCTGCACAAGACAATTATTGACATCTTTCCTAGCTACTAATATACACTTCCAGCTTGTTATGATCCATAAGTCAGAATGATTAGATGGCATGATATGATCTTATACTGAACTATTAATAGTTGATCATCTGTTGTGGGCTGCCTTTCTATTCTGGTATTGAGCCTCTTCATTTGTCATTGGGCTTTGCTGTGTTTGGCCACCGGGTTGTTTTACTTTGATGAAACACGTTTTTGGGAACGTGATTTTTGCTTAAGTGGATTGGTTGATCTTGGCCTTACATGTGGCATACTCATGACCGTTGGATGTTGGATGAGATGTTTTGAGGGTGGATTTTTATAACTCTTCTTCTCGACTCTTCATTGTATTGTATTGTGCATATTCTAGGGTTTTCTCCGCCTTCTCTTTTTGAGTGTTTAGATTTCTTCATCTTCTTTTTGGTTTTCTGGTTTGATCCTGTAATATTTTATTGGTATTTTCTGATTGTATTTGGTGTACAATTTAGAGACTTTGAGAAGAGGGATTTGTGTGAGAGAAGCAAAAGAAAACTTTAAGTGAAGTCAATTTTTTCATACATTTCTATACTGTACTGTATTTTGTAGTTCTTAGTGGATTTGAGCATAATTTACTTTGTGAATGATCAACGGGTGAGTAGGCTTTTGGCTGAACATCCGGGGTCATAAGGGACAAAATTTTGTGTGTACTTCCATTATCTGCAATTTTACCTCACTGCAAATATTTTTGGTGTACAAACTTTGAGACCAACATCATCAATGGAGCCAAAGTCGAGAAGAACACGCAATAAATTATGGGCAATTTGCTTCAACGTTGAAGAAAATTTGGTGGTAATGAATGTATTTTGCTTGTTTGCACGAGGTTTTCACCAGTCTTCAGTTTGCACAAGTGGACCAATATTTTTTATAAGATTACTCAGACCACTGGCTCAACCTGTCCTGGTTTTTCGGTTTGCGTTGACGTGACGGTGTTGGTCAGATTTGGGTGGGGTTGGGGAACATTCACACGAGTGCCAACCTATTTAGACGATGAGCATATTTCTACTTCCTTGGGACCTTTGTGAGGAAATGTAGATTTTTTTTTAATGATTTGGGTATTCAAACATCGCCCGACTAATACTGAGGAGAGACGGCATTCCTCATGTTCGTCACTCGGGTAAATCGGATGCAATCATAATTTATACACATTTGAGCCGAACATTTTGGAAGCGATTTTCCTCCCCATGGAACCTCCTTTATGACGTGCAGACGGAAAAGGAAAATACAGAGGTTAGTTTCTTCATTGTGTTGGGGGAGGTATAAGGGAAAGGATAAATCATACTAGTTATTGTGCAAAAAGATTTACAAGATAGGAGTCAAGTTTAAATATTTGGCGCTCTTTAACAAAGCAATCGTGGCAAAGCAATGCCCGAAACGTATTACCAATCATGAGGAATTTTAAGAGACAAATACTTACCTAATTTCTCTTTTTTGAACGTTGTTGGGAAATGTGGGTGTTTATCTTTGGTGGAGTATATTGATGGAACGAGAACTAGTTAGATGCAAGCTAAGATGGAAGTTGACTCACTTTTCACTTCAGTATAACCACATTATGGGGATCATCTTCTCAACTTGGAGGAATATCATAGAATGCGCCTAAAAATTGAAGGTCGTGGGAATGCAATCATTTATGGACAAATAGCACATTGGAAATAGGGACCACTTAACAGAGAAATGCTGAAGCTAAATGTAGATGCAACTATAAACGATGGCCATGACTTCTATGGAATTGAAGTGATATGTCGAAATGAGAATGGGGAGATGGTGGTTGCAACAACAATCTGTTGGGACAATAACTCACCTCTCATTACAGAGTGATGGCAGTCTTTGAGGGTGTCGATTTGTTACATCTCACAAACTCTTTGTTTCAACTATGGAATCGAATTGTAGTAACATAGTGAATGCAATCCCATGACCTTCTCATCACTCACTTGATCGACCGATTTGTAGAGGATTGAAGAGCTACTGTATCATTTTTCGGGGAGTAAATGCTAGCTTGTTCATAGAGAAGCAAAATGGTTGCATGACAATCAATCACCGTGGAAGACTGGGTAGTCCAATGCGCTTTTGATACTAAAGTAAATTCTTATTGTAAGTTTAGAATTGCATTAAATAGATCTTTTTTCATATATTGTGACTTTATATGACTCGAAAAGTTGTAACGTGTGAATATGTTATCCTTTTGTAGGATCCTCGTTCTTGAAAAGTAGCTTGTCACATCACTTGAAAAAAATTATGTTTTCTTGCAAGATGTGAGCAAGTCGGCAATGACAACCATATTCATAACGTTAGCATAGCTAGTTGTGAAGCTTTTAATAGTGCTGCACTCTATATAATTTTAGCGATCAAGAAACATGGAAGAGTGGGTAGTCGAATCCATAAAGAATGTGAAAAAGTGTGTGGTCAAATGCAATCTATTATTTAAGGAATTGATTACTGTAACTCAAGAAATGACTATAATATACGTTTTGAAGGAATATATATATATTTTTTTTGGATATTGTGAGTGCTATTTATATCTTTGTGGGAATGGTGTTATATGGAGATGGAGCTATGCCTTTTTAGTGCAATTATAAAGTTAATTGCGTGTGTATGCGAAGCTTTTACCCAAACTACAGTTAAATTACCTTCAATTGATAACAATCGAGTCAAATATTTCCAATTAACAAAAATTAACTACTCTATGAAATGACCTTTATAACTAACACATACATATGTGGCAATTCCCGTTGCTTAGTTAGTCCCTATTTGTTTTCCATTTTTTTCATAATTCTTTTTTTACATACTTATTTGGGATAATTGCAGCAACAATATTAAATCTCTTATTTATTAGTAGATTTTGTCCAAACATTTCGTTCATACCACCCATGGTACCAAACTTTTAAAAATGTCACAGCTGAAGTTTCAATAGATGATTTTCATTAGTTTGACCATTAGTTAACCAAATAATTGACTTTGATAACTATTTTGACTAATTTTAAAAGGTTAAAATGGTAACTCTACATTTTTTAGAATAAAATAAATAAAATTAAAAACCAATTTCACCCCACCCCACCCCAAAATCATCACCCCCACTGCCATCTCCTGCACCGCCACCACTGTCACCTCCTTTACTGTAATCAATAACTACACATTTACACACCACCAAAACCATCACAAGTGACGACATAGTTGAAGATCTAAGAGGAGAGGAACTTGCATTTCTTCAACTTTTGCGGCCATTAAAGTTCTTCATCTTCCCAGAAAAATCTTGTTCTGTTAACAAATTAGGAAAATGTGACAGATTCCCGTTCCCACCATTAAAGTTGATTTTTTCACCCCCTTCTTCAAATTCTTCCAATTTTTCTTCTTCACAGTAAAGGGAATCTAGCAAGAAGGATCGGGCATTTTCTTCTTGAGTCAGCTTCTTCTTGAAATGTAAAATAACTAATTTTACATTTGATTTTTAATTTAAATTATTAGATTTTGGTTATTTTATTCTAAAATAAAAAGTAAAATTACTATTTTAATATTTTAAAATTAGTCAAAATAATTATCAAAGTCAATTATTTAGTCAACTAACGGAAATCATCCATTTGAATTTCAACTGCGATATTTTAAAATGTTTGATATCAAGGGTGGTACAAACGAAAGGTTTGGACAACGTCTGCTAATAAATAAAATGAGTGATAACGCTACTGCAATTATCTCTACTTATTTTCATTTACATTCACTCAATAAAATATTTTACACACAAATTCAAAATTTTCCTATTTTTAACCATACATTCTCCAAAAAATCACTATTTTTAACACTATTTTTTCAAAAAAAATGGCCACCAAACATGGGTTAATTACACGTCCCAACTACAATTAAATAAGTGTACTTCAATTCAAAACAACTACTTAACTTTAAATTAATAACAATCAAAATACCATGTTTTGACATTATCACACAACGTAACAAGTTTGATGACGTGGCATTCAAGCATGATGAAGTTCTCATGTCTTCATTCCAATCATCAATTTGGAGTTATACAATCCAAACATCAATTTATCAATATGCTTGAATGATCTTTACATTTTTCAAAAAGAGAAGGAATATGGACAACTTCGTCACAAAGTCAATAGGCTGGGGACTATTGCTGCAATTGTTTCAAAGTAAGGCATATCCACTTCCTCCACCAATCAAATAATTTTTCACTCAATACATTGATTATTTTACCGATAATTAAGAATTATCCAAACCTTTTCTTTAATTGGACAGAATCCCCGCATCTTTTCAGAAGTGATTTTACATACCGAATATTCGCAACGCAGGAAATTCATAATTCAGCTCAAAGAAAAATGCATATTTCAATAATCATCGCTCAATTTTAATCCCCTTTGATAGGCAGCATGATGGCCCTCTTAATCCCCTCGTCGGGAATTTCATCACTTTCCATCCACCGGCGTGAAATACCGGCCAGAATCGCTCCAAGAAACAGAAATATTAGGGTCAGGGTTTCATCAAGTGTTAGAGACTTGGAGGAGGATACAATTGAGGTTTTGAAATTGAGGAGTAATTATTACTATGATTTTGCGTGGTTGTACGGTCAGTTCTCGGCTCCAGCGAAGCCTACGTTTACTGCGAAAAAGGTTATGGATGAGGAAGAAAAGAAGCGGAATTATTATGTTAATACGGGTTATGCTATTCGGACCCTCCGAGAAGAGTTCCCGGAGCTTTTCTATAGAGAGCTCAGTTTTGATATATACAGGTTTGAAATTCAATCTTTTTATTTTCATTTTTTGAATTAATTTTCTGTAAAGATTATAAATTGCTCAAATTAATTAAGGATATTTGTATGTGATCGTTTATTGGTAGGAAGTTGGGCGAATGTTTGGCTCAGCTTAAAAAATTTACCTTGGAAATTAACTTAGTTATAAGTAAGTTGGTTTAGGATGCATAGTATTTCTTGAATGATAACGATAAGTTGTTAAAAAAAAAAAAAAAGTAACCTTTCTCGTGTTTAAATGATAAAAAACTGAAAAAGTAACATATCCAGAATCGTTTGGAAATAAAAAGTTACTTAAGAGTGAATATTCTCAAGGTGTATTCATCTGTCTCTCCATTGTGATGAATTATTGATCAATGTTTTCTTGCTTTCTTTCTTTCTTTTAATGTAATCCATTCTGGTAATGGTTCTTAGGCTTAATTACCAACTACGAATGGGGGCGTTGGCAATCAATCTTTTGTTAAATTCAATGTACAGAGATCTACTCGTCATTATTCCAGAGGAACAAATTGTTTATGAATTTAAAAGATGAGGAAGTTGCTATTTTCTATTTTGTAACATATGATTGATATGAGATGAGACTTTGTACTGTTCTATGAACAATTGTTATAAAAAGTTAAATAACAAGAGGGCCAACGGATTCTGCCGTTCCTTTGCTGCTACATTTATCTAATAGGTTTAGGAATTATAGAATCTAATTCCCTTTTTATACGAGAGTAACTGTTGTTAATTTTGATATTATGCGTGTACGAAATCGTGAACAAATAATAAAGTGGACATGAGTCCAATATCGACCCTCGAGGACTAAATATCTAGTCTAGTTTTTAGTTAACTCAACTCTAGTCGAATGACACACAATCAAGAATGGAAGATTATTTATATTCACAACCTAAAGCTAACTAATTAATCTAACTAGTAAACTAAGTGGTACGAATAAATATGAATACTCAATTAATTGATAGAGCACGAGGACCTTGAATCCCCCACATTCTTCCATATTAAAATCAATTGCACAATTTGAAAATATTTATTGGGATATGAAGATCAATTTTCCTATCTTGTTTAATGATATCTCCCTAGTAGAATCAAATCTATCCTCACATATAACCATGTAATATCACTATCCTGAAAGCCCACATGTAAAGATGCATTGAATCACAAGAATATTTATTTGAATCATGCAAAGTATACAAAGTATAGACTATTATCCTTAATGTCTATAGGATCTTAAATGATTGCTACTTGTGCTAAATTTCTATTTATTCCCCTGAAGTCAATAAAAACCATACGTTAATTCGGCCAATTAATTGAAAACATTGAACTCTTAACAATCATTCAAACAAAACAAATATTTAATTTTAAAATCATAGAAATTAATGTCAAAACTTCATAAGATAGGTTTCAATGTTATCCTAGCATCTATACAACTACCAAATGATTATAATTATACAAAAACACTACTTGAAACGATACAACATCAACAGTTCTTGAATTATTTCATTGTATGTCTTCTTTTTCTTCAACTCTAAGCAAAATTATATGAAAAGATGATATAGATGTGCCTTGTATCACAAGCTTCTTCAAAGCTTTGCAAAGAATATAGAATTTCTATCAATGACTCTTTTTGAATCTATGGAATGTGTGGAATATATGTACAAGATCTCTTAAGCTTCACTCAATTAACCATAAATAATCAAGTTTCGAAGGTCCAATTAAGTGTGTACAATGTACTTATTAGTTACAATAGGCTGGTTGAACTACAATAGGTACGATATGGTCAGCAAATGACCCTATGGCCCTCTTACATAAAAATGAAACAATTCCGATTTTTTGTGCATAAAATACTTTATGTAAACTATTTGACAAATCAAGAGAATTATGCTTGTTCACATAAACTGATTTTAATATATATATGATCGAAAATAAAAAGAAGAAAAGAAGAGTTCTAAAAAAGGAGAAACAGTAGTTATGTAAGTTTTTTTCACCTACAGTGAAATACTTTTTACACATTATGTTTTGTGACAAATAACAACAAAGTTGGAGGAAATGAGAATTGAGTTAACATGGGACATGATCATTTATATACAACTTAACTCAACAAAACCTTATCCCATAGTTATCACGGTCAGCTGTTGTGATTGATTATATATGTGAACTAAATTTTGAACATGAACAGTAATAGATATCTGTATAGAGTGGGAGAACAGTCTTGATTTGATATAATAGTTGGAGGGTATGCAGTGTTTGATGGGGTCGTGAAAAATCGTGTGTTGGGTTGTCTTTTGGGTAGGACAGTGACTAAACGGGTAAGAAATATGAGTTTGGCCATATTTATGAACTGAACTCGCCATAGCTATTGTTCTTTGTATCAACAGAGAATAAGAAAATTTCTGCCATTTGTAAGAAGTATTCTATCTTTTGAATTGACCATGCGAATCCGATGATAATTCTTATGTATGGTGCATGAATGCGCATTGCATGTCTCTTGCTTATAGTGGTGTAAAAGTATCCTTAACATCCAATTAAAAAAATTCTAGCGATGAGCATAGCTTGTATGGTTGTACTATAGGTGTTCTGACGGTTATATGCTATAAAGAGCGTGTTTGGCTAATGCTAAAACAAGAGTAACTTTAAACTTAGCCAAACATGTGTCTAAGCTTTAGTTCCTTTCAAGTAACTATTTTTTGCTAAACATGTGTTTGAAATTTTTAAGTACTTAATTTTCGGAGATTTTAGTTCATGTCATGAACTTGTGTAAAAGTAAGTTTTTACTTTCCTTTTACATTTTTAGGCTTAGCAAAGGACTTGAGCAGTCATGTAAAAAATAGTAAATTCAATTGCATAAATTTAGATTTTAGTTCATAAAGGTACTCCATAAAAGTACTTTTACTTCTTTTAGGCTTAGCCAGAGATGTTCAAAGTCAAGTAAAAAATATTAATCCTAGTCGCATAAATTGTTTGGACATCTCCAACTTTATGATTCATCTCTTATTCTGTATAATATTTTCCGAAATTGGGTTTTTCATTCTAATAATTTTTATTCTGTTTTGCCTTAGGGATGATATTGTCTTCAAAGATCCGCTCAACAATTTTGTCGGTATCGAAAACTACAAGTCAATCTTTTGGGCATTAAGATTTCATGGAAGGATATTTTTTAGGGCCATTTCGGTTGACATCATAAGTGTGTGGCAGCCTGCGGACAACGTGATAATGGTTCGATGGAGTGTTCACGGTATCCTACGGGTTCCATGGGAGAGCCGAGGCCGATTTGATGGTATCTCAGAATACAAGCTTGATAAGAACGGGAAAATCTACGAACACCGGGTTCACAACATTGCCTTAAATGGACCCCAAAAGTTTCAAGCACTATCCGTGGAGCACTTGATTCAGTCAATAGGCTGCCCTTCAACTCCAAAGCCAACTTATTTTGAGCTCTCGTCCTCTTCCACAAGGAGCATCGTTCCGTCACATGACCTTTCAGGGATGAAGCATTACTTGGCTTCTCTTCCTATCAATTTTCTAAAACTCGAGGCTGAATTATGGCGGAGTACATAGGGTTGGTTTGTAACTCTGAAGTTTTGTTCAGTATAGCTATATATAACATCACGTTCACACCGTATATCTTGATTCGAATACTGGAACCTGGTCTTCACAAACTTCTAAAGTCGATGTTGCTTGGTAATGCAGGGGCATATGCACTGAGTAATCTTAAACTGCTTAGTTTGAAGTTAAACACTGGGAATTTTGAATTGTATGAAATCTGTATGGTGTGATACTGAATTGGCTTAAGAACTTGGCCATTTACTGTATATATAAGGTAAATTTTCTGTATAGTAAATTAACTGAGTACATATAATTCCTACAGTTGTAGTCAATTAATATATTCGATCCGAGCATTGGGGTCGGTTCGGTTTGTGCCACGGGGAGATACAAGTTTGTGAACCTGGCCTTTGTCCTCATACTGGTTCATTCTTTGGCAGCAACCTTGTCAAGCAAAGGAATCAAGGCATCTCCATTGGAAGAATATAAAATTTGCAAAACATTACATTCACTACGTGGAATTTTTTATTTTTTTTTCATAGCAATGGATTTATTGGAGGTAATCCAAAAGAATAGAATAAGATTTGTTATGATCAACTCCTCCTTCCGATTTGTTTTTTCCGAAATTGTAATGAAAAAAGTCTGTTTAGGACTACAAAATGTCCCACATCTTTTAATTTGTCTTCAAGTGATACTATGTACACTTAGTGTAAATATTCATATTTTATTTTATATAGTTTAGTATGATTGAACCCACATATTTAACATTCTCATAGTTGTCCACGTTTTTATGAATCTTTTGTTCGTTAAGAGCTCAACACTGGGAATTCCATCATTAGTAAATGCTACACACTGCGTCTTTATTGAACAAGAGCCAATGGGTTCTCTATGATTTTGTGTTTTTTTTTTTTTCTGAAAATAAAGGGACGACCTGCGAGGCCCGACATGGCCCCAGTTTGGCCACAGGCCACTATAGCGTGGCTTGGCTCAAAACTTTCTAGCCATAAGCCCAACCGCTCTTTTCATATGCTGTCTGGCTTAGATGGTCATCACGTTTTGACACCTATAAATTATTCATTCGATATTTCGGAGAAATTTCAACTGTTTTCTGCACATTTGAAGCTACTTTGGGAACAGGTTGAACAGCTAAATTACTTCAAGCTAAATCACCAAGACAACTGCTAAAGGACATTATAAACTTCTGAAAGAAAATCCTTTTGGCTTCAGACGACTTCTGCCGTAAAACAATTTCCTTTAGTATGGTATTAGATTAACTAAAACTGAGTGATTGTTCATCCACGTATACCCAGCATAAGCCAAAATAGTAGCTATCTGATGAAAACGGGCACATATGACTTTATTTGATTGTTCTTTTATCTTAGACTCGAGTATTCGCAGAATCGACAAGATTTTTAATTTGTCGTGTTTTATCGCTTCTCACTGCATCACTATCATACATCAGCAACATAGTGTATTATCATAGCTTAGCAGAATCCTCTTTACCCTATATAAAGCACTCACCTTTGCAATGGTTCAGCACTAAACAAATACAGATCAGTGATAATAAAAGAACATAATAGTAAGTCAAGTCTGAATGGCTCTTAGAAAATCGGCTTCTCTAGCAATTCTTCCACTGGTAATGCTATTACTGGTGGTGGGTTCTGAAGCTGGAGGAATTGCTATATACTGGGGACAGAATGGAAATGAAGGGACATTGTCTGAAACTTGTGCCACAGGCAACTACAATTTTGTGATCCTGGCGTTTCTTTCATCTTTCGGTAATGGCCATAAACCCATGATCAATCTAGCCGGACACTGTGATCCAAACAGCAATGCTTGTGTTGGTTTGAGTTCTGATATAAAATCCTGTCAAACCAAAGGAATCAAAGTGATACTTTCGATTGGAGGAGGGGCCGGAGGGTTACCCTTTCCTCGTCTCAAGATGCGAGGGATTTGGCAACTTACCTGTGGAACAACTTCTTGGGAGGGAAATCCTCGTCTCGCCCTCTTGGGAATGCTGTGCTGGATGGAATTGACTTCGATATTGAAGGTGGCACATCTCAACATTGGGATGAACTTGCTCGGTATCTTTCTAAATATAGCACCAGAAGTAAGAAGGTGTACTTAACGGCTGCTCCTCAATGCCCATTTCCTGATACTTGGGTCGGCGGTGCCTTGAAAACTGGCCTTTTCGACTACGTCTGGGTTCAGTTTTACAATAACCCTCCTTGCCAATACGCTTCTGGAGATATTTCCAATCTGAAGAAAGCATGGAAAGAATGGATTTCGTCTATTCCTGCAACTAAGATTTTCCTAGGATTACCAGCAGCACCAGACGCCGCCGGAAGTGGCTTCATACCAGTTGCTGATCTGACTTCGACAGTTCTTCCAGCTATTAAGGGTTCTACAAAATATGGAGGTGTTATGCTGTGGTCCAAGTACTATGATGATCAAACTGGATACAGCTCTTCCATTAAAAACCACGTCTAAAATCTGTACTACTATTTACTGGATTGTGTATCTTTTGTGTATTCTATTGTGCTTAAAACATTGATCCCTTTTCCTGTCTTATTTGAAATGAAATTGGTGTTTCGCCATTTCAAGTGACTTGAACTCAGCTAATCTTGGAACTTATTCTTGAAAACTCGTAATAATTGTGATATTTCAATTAGCGTGTCTACAGTTCAATAGCTGAATAGCCTAGATGTGGTGCCGAAGTTGTTGCATGATGTTTATGATTTCAACACAAAATCTGCCGACTCGAGAGACAGCATCGAGCAATGATGAGACGATATATTTACAAAGGTTTTCACTGGTTGTTACATCTTTTGTACATTTGTATGCTAATATATGAGAGTGAAATTGGTGTTTCACTATTAAAAGTGACCAAAGGTTGATCTTGGCTAATCTTGAACTTATTCTTGAAAACTCATAATAACTGTGATATTCAATTAGCGCGTCTACCGTTCAATTGCTGAATAGCCTAGATGTGGTGCCATAAATGTTGCCTGATGTTTACGATTTCGACACAAAGTCTATCGACTCGAGAGATAGCATCGAGGAAGGATGAGACGATGTACTTGCAAAGGTTTTCACTGCTTGTTACATCTTTTGTACATTTGTATGCTAATATATGAGAGTAATTAGACAATTATTTTAACCTTTTTTTTTATTACTGTCAAGTACTATCTAATCTACTTTACACAATGTGTCATTAGGGTATTGTATGGATACTATTGTATTTACCAAACGTGCATCTCATAGAGTTTCTTAAATTGCATTGTTTACTTGTCGAAACTGCTTCATCGCAATCATACATAAAAACTGTCCAATGTTGTCTAGTACTGCGAACCAATCTATGAGTAAGTATTAATTTTCTTATGGCATATTAACTGAATGCATCTAATGCCAACTGTTGTAGAATATTATTGTTCACTACAGAGCGGAACCTTGAATTCATTTTTTCATTAAATGCCAGACACCTGTGTAAATTTCCGTTGAGTGTGTGAAAGTAGTATCTTATTGAACTACATTTAAACGTTCAAAGGTAGATGCAATGTTGCATTCAATACTTGATCAAATGGAAGGAACTGCCCGAATCTGAGGCAACTTGGGAGAATGAGGAAGGCTTTTTGGTAGTTCAAAGGCAGGCTATGGCATTACGTGGCTATGAGAGCATTGCTTGATTAGGTGGGGGAGAGACTCATGGCCCAACATTCACGGCCTATTCTGACTAGGAAGCAGCTGAAAATTTAGCATAGAAAGGTCACTTCGACATGACGGAACTGCCTTCGGTAGGGGAGGAAGATACAAAAACGTGGCTAAGGCATAAAGATTGATTCTGTGTTAAGCGGAAGAATGACCACCTATGGATTTCCGTGCTTAGTTTATCAAGGAACCACCAAAATGGACACCACCAAATGGAACCCAATATCCTACAATCTTCACCCAAACTCCAGTTGCTTATGTATTCCCTACAAAGGACACAGAATGAGAGGTTATTATAGCCACACAGCAGCCACAAAGGCTAGGAGAAAAAGGGAAGAAGAACACTGCAATAGGAAGCACAAAGCCGAGAAGGAGCGGTCGGTTTTCTCTCAAGGGGGCTAGAACAATAACGTCTCTCACGCCATACAAAGAGGCTGTCAATATATAGTAATATATTAGGCTTTTAGGTTAGGTAATGGATTAGGTCCGAAAGGAGAACAATAGATAACCAAGTGGGTCAAACACCAAAAGTCATCCAAGGAGTAAATGATCGAGTCATGAGCAGCTCTAATTAAATGAGCCTACTTTCAATGACTCAAAATAGTTATATGCTCGGGTCGTTTCATTTGAAGTGTTGATATTTCATTTCAATCATTTGATTGATGTCGACTAAATAACTAATAATTTAACATCATAATTCGCGAGGTCGTTTGACCACAATTTGCCCAACGTTCAGGAACCTTCCTAAACCCCAAACCACTACTTCAAAGCTGAAAGTCAGTGGCACGAAACTGCAGGATAGTTTACGAAGGTTGTAAGCTGATTTAAACCTGGCCCCTGGATCAAATCCATTTCAGTCATCCGTTTGAGTCTTGTCTATAAATATACTTGTGTATTTCATTGTATATATAGAGAGAGAAGACAGAGATCGTGTGATTTCTCTTGTAATTTGCGTAAATTTCTTTTCGAATTTAAAGGCATTCTCCTGAACTGTTCGTGTTCTTATTCTTATACATTTGTAGTCCCATTTTCTTGATTTAGGATTTTTTTTTTTTTAACCTCTTAAGGGGCTAAATCCGTGGGTTGCAGAAGACTGGCTTAACGTGTTCTTGCAAGGGGCAGGAACTTGGCAACGACTCACGGTGCTGCCACAGTATACAAAAGTGCTAAGCCTGTGACAGGTAGCTTAATATTTAAAAGGTGTTATTTTATTTATCTAAATTTTGTCTTGAAAATGTTCTAGTCAAAATTATTTTTCTTCAAATGCCCGATACACGTAGAATCTTTACAAGTGGATGGAAACCCAACTAGAACCTGCGGCAATAACTACGCCATTTAAAAATTTGAGATGTTTGGCAAATCATTTAAGCCAAAACGCCGCTTCGTGAAAACTCCATCAGCTTTAAACAGAGTTTTTTAATAGTATTAGATTAAACTTGACTAACTGCTAAGCCCCGCATCTATAGTGTTAGGTTATGTGACAAAAATTCTATGTTATTTAGAAGTTTGTTTCATGAAGGAAGATTGTTTAATTTTGATTTAGAAGTTTTGATTGATTGGATTCCATGTGATTTGAGATTTGGTTAATTGGAGAAAGTCTAAGGTACTAGGGTTTGTAGAATCCTAGGTTGTGGAGATCAAATGTCAATAATAATTAGGAGTTTGGCTTGAAAAGTGACTTTTAGATGGCAAAAAACATGTGTTGGATATATTAGTGATGTCCAAATAACTCTTAGGCAATGATGAAAAATCGTAGCCCGTTTAACTTCATAGGCTATAAGTCCGGGATTGAA
>CAIGRP010107408.1:0-13022 GCA_903798385.1 Fraxinus cuspidata | reverse complement strand
TCTTGTTCAAGACTCGATAGTTGCAATACATTTTAAGAGAACCATCGGCCTTTTTCTGAAACATCACGGGAGCTCCATGTGGTGATTTCACAGGCACGATAATCCCACTTTCCAACATTCTCCCAATTGTTTCCGAAGCTCTTCAAGCTCTGGCCGAGACATACAGTAGGGTGCACTGGCGGAAGGTTTGGTACCCGGAATAAATTCAATCACATGATCAATCACCCTCCTTGGTGGCAATTTCTTTGGTAATTTATCGGACATGATGTCCTCAAATTCCTTGATAAGCCTTCGAGCAGGTTCTGGAATAGGGCCAGTCACCTCTTTGATCTCCTCTAATCGAAGAGTGCACAAAAACTAAGGTTCATTCCTTTTGAAACCCTTACCAAATTCCATGGTCGAGATACTCTTCTCGACTATCTTTCAAGTTTGTGTAGTAAGACGCACATTTTACTACCCATCATCATTAATGAATCAAAATATGGCAACACTATTGTCTTAATATCCCAAAGAAATTCCAATCCCAAAATAAACTTGAAGTCATCCATCTGAACTGCAAACAAGTTTGTCCTTCCCTCGAAAGGACCTGCTTGAGCAACACAGATTTCACTACTCCAGTTATCGATTGAGCAGCAAAGTTGATTGCTTTAAACTTTCCACTACCTTTCTCTAGTCCGTCCTGCTTCAATTCGGTACGTGTGAGGTAGTTATGCGTAGTACCAGTATCTATCATAGCCTTGATTTGCTTTCCATTGATCTTCACATCAATGTACATAAGGCCTTTGGCCCTACAAATGCGAGCCTTCGATTCTTCCCGCTTTACCTCTTTCGAAGGAACATCACCTTTTCCAGTAGCTCGGNACAAATGCGAGCCTTCAATTTTTCCATCTTTACCTCTTTCAAGAGAACATCACCATTTCCAGTAGCTCGGTACGATAGTGTATTGCACCGATGTGAGAATACACCAACTACATCCTCATCCTCTTTCGAGTCGGTCTCACCATGACAGCTAACTTGTGGGACATCTTGCTTTGAACTCATTCTGCCACTCGCTAGTTAAAAATATGTATTCACCATCTGTTTATGAGGACACTCCGCCACTCGATGGGGTCTTTCACATAGAAAGCACATCAAATTTGGAGTGGCATCAGATCTGCCCTCCGTTGCTTTTTCTTTATTCCAGTTGTTACCGCTACTGCTGTTATAGTTTCCTTGATGACTGTTTTGATAGTTTTTTTGCAAGTTACTCTGACAGGTGCCTTGATAGGCTCCTCTTTTATTAAGAGAGTAACGCTCTCCCCCATTTGAGTTTGAGCTGGGTCTGTAAGGTATGTTTTCACCTCCAACAGCTTGACTATTCCCCAGAGGTCGATCTTTTCTCGATTTCGATTGATAGTCACTTAAGCATTCGACGGCTCTCATGATCGCTCTTAAATCAGTAACCTTCTGTCTCTGAAATTCTGTGCGTGTCTACGGTTTTAACCCTTCCATGAAGGTGAATAGCTTATCCTTATCTAACATATCTTGAATACTCAACATATGTTTTGAAAAGGCTTTCACATACTCTTTGATGGAGCTTGTATGTTTCAGTTCTCATAGTGTCCATCGTACCTGATATTCCACATTTTCTAGGAAAAAACTACAATCTGATCACTTTCTTAAGGAGATCTCAAGAATTGGCCTGAATATCGGTATACTTTGTCTGCCACCATAGTTTTGCATCTCCACCATGATACATGGTTGTTGTTGTAACCTTTCTTGCTTCATCTTTGATTGAAGCCACAAGAAAGTATTGTTCCATATCAAATAAGAAGTTTTCGACTTCTTTTACATTGCGTGCCCCTCCGTAGGTACACAGTTCCAGTATTCTGAGCCTGGAACATTCTCTTGTATAGGGGCTTTCCCATTGCCAACCGCACGTTGAAGTACTAGTCATTAAGCTCTCAATGTTTCCATTTCATCTTGCAGATTTGGTATGATTGCAACAACTTCAGACATTGCTGTGCAAGCCCTTCAACTTTCATCTAGTTGGATGTGTAATTCACAAATTTCCATCTCTGCCACCTTGACTTTTTCCTCGAGGCCTTCCAAAGCATAGCACAACTTAGTAGTTGTCACCTCAAGCACATCCACACGCTGTTTCGTATTCCTGTTTTGAGGATCTACAACTTCTGTGGTGTTTGATGTAATTGGATCCATAGCTTTCTTATTGAGGGTCGTAAGTCGCAGCTCTGATGCCAACTTTCACTAGGTGCCTTTCTTCGGCACAGAAAGGGAGACCGTGCGGTAGTAGTCTACTCCACTAGACTACATTCGGCCTTCTCTCAGTCGTTTCGGGACGAAAAAATTTGATTACAATTTGTAGAAAGCTTGCAACATAAAATTGAGATGCATTGAAAGTAAATTGATCAGTGATTCCTTGAAATCTAGAAATTACAATTGATGAAAGCAGGATATAACAATGGCTGGTGTAGGGGGCGAACAACAGAAAGCTTGAAAGATTTTTGATTGACTAATACTCCCTATAATAGCTTGTGAAACAAACACCTAAGTGATAGGAGTATAAGTTTAAATGACGAGGAATCATACAAAACATTACCAATATCAGAGCTATTTTATAATTGAAATAAACTATTACAATGGAAAGGAAATTACAACTCAAACTTGAACTAATATTTACAATGTGCGGCTGAAGTTGGGCAAATTGCGGTTGCGATTGGGTAAATGAGCTTAAGTAAAGCTGCGGTCCTTGACGTTCATACTCACTAAGTCCACTTATGACTTGTTAACAAACTGTACACTTGCGGTGTGTTTTATTCGAAATATATTTTTGTGAAAAATTTTTTGGCGCCGCTGTCGGGGAATGAAATCAGTTTAATTTTATTTATTTTGACACTAATTCGAACATTATTTTTTTATTTTCATTTATTTAGTTTTACTTAGTTATATTTTTTAAGTGGTTTATCTAAGTGCGATTTTCGATCTTCTCTCAGGTCTTGTATGCAAAGGTTGCTAGACGATAACTTGATTCCAGCCGATCCAGAAATCGAACGCACCTTCCATCATAGGCAAAGAGAAGGAAGAGTAGTACGACAAATGGCTAATACGCAAAACAAACAAGTAGTTCAAGTTAATGAAGAGAAAATTGATAATAAGAGAAACATGTTGGTTGGGGATTTCATGACACCGCAAATCGTTCAGAATCAATCCAGCATCGTCTACCCTCCGTTTGGGTAGTCTAACATCCAATTGAAGACCAATGTCAAACATCCATTCCAGAATGGACATTTGTTTCATGGCAGAGCTAAAGGAAACCTGCATACACACATCTCTCGATTCTTGGAGAAGTGTCAACACTTTCGATATCAGGGTATCTCAGATGATGCTATCAGACTAAGGTTGTTCCCACATACGCTATGTGATTAAGGACCAGAGTGGTTGGATTCTCAACCTATTGCCAACATCAGCACATGGAACAACCTAGATCAAAAATTCTGCACAACGTTCTTTCTATCGGCCAAAATTGAAAAATTAAAACATGACATCTCTATTTTCCGTCAAGTTGATTCAGTGTCTTTGACGAAGCTTGGAACATATTCAAGAACATGCTTAAAAAGTGTCTTCACCATGACATCAGCAAAGGGCTTCAGGTCGAAAACTTCTATACGTGATTACTTTCATCATTAAAAAGCATGGTGGACTCTTCGTCTGATAGTTCATTATCAACAAAAACCATTGACGATGCATTAACATTGGCTACTACTTCAGAAATGTGGGCCTTTAAACGGGTTGTTCAAAGGAAGGTGCTAGGTGTGTATGAGGTGGATTCTCACTCAGCTTTGTCCACAAAAATAGACTCATTATTCCATAAGGTGGAGAGCATATCACAGACAGCTAACATTGCATAACAAGCCAAACTATGAGGAGCGTGGAGCAAATCATAATACATCAGACGCCCAATTTTAGCTTAAGGTATGAAATAAGTAGACTTTGTACAATAGGGATAATGTCAACAAATTAATCAACATTCAAAAACCTATAACCTAGGATGAAGGAAGCACCCAACTTCTCTTGGGGTGGTCAGAATCGAAATAGGCCACATAAATGTTCAGTAAATTCATGGAGAAAACAAATTAGTACATGGAACCCAACAACATGTTTAAGAGAAAAACTGAAACAACTCTCCAAGATCAAAGTACTGCTAATAAAAACCTGGAGACTTAAATGGGATAGATGGCACTATCGATGAATGGCAGAGCCCTAGGTTTACTTCCTAGCAATACAGAGATCAACCCCAAGGAATGTGCCAAAGTAATAACAACTAGAAGTAGGGTATAACTGCCAAAAATACATGTCATGAGGCATGTAGCGAGTAAGGAGAAAATGCCTTCTTCGAATGAGGAGCAAGTGGAAAAGACTGAACAGACACCTGAAGCATCTACTAAGGAGAGTTCAAAAACACCAAAGATAAGGAGAACAATCATATTAATCCTTACAAGCCTCCTATTCCATTTCCCCAGAGATTGAAAAAGCACAAGTTGGATCAATAGTATAAGAAATTCCTTGATGTCTTTAAGAAAGTACACATCAATATTCCGTTCGCTGATGCACTTATTCAAATGCCTATGTTTATACACTTATCAGGATCCTAAAAATCAATATTTGGAAGTTCTTTTGACAAAATATATCCTAAATTGTTGTATTTTATATTATATTGGTAAAACTCAGTGGTTGAATGAGGAATCAAAAGAAAGAAGGGAAAATTAGTGTAAAGGGGCAAAATTTAAAGTTTGGGGACCAAATTGTAATTATTCCATGGTTGATTCGGATACAAAAAGATACTTTAAAGATTTTTAGGAGACAACTAGATGGAATTAGAACTCAAAAAGGAATGGAATATGATCAAAATCAATTTTCAATGGCACAAGTTATATTCCGGATTTTTAGTCAAAACTTGAAACCAATTTTTAGCATAGTAAAGTCCAAATTGGAAAACTTACTATCAAAGTTGAAGCCCTTTGAATTAAATTTCAAAGAACTTTGCATTGCCTTAATCAGATATCGAGAGAGAAAGTTATGGCCACAAACTATTGTGCAGTGATAAAAAATCTACTCGCGAAGACAACTTTCCTGATTCGATTGAAACTCTTTTGGAAGTCAATTTGGATGTGATTTTCAACCAATTTTCAAATTCTACAAATACTTAACAGCGGAATACATATGACAGACCTTTCATATGCATCTCATATTTCAATACTCATCAATTATTATCATCAAAGTAAAGAATTCATTATTTTTTGAGAGATTTCCAAGAATTCAATCAAATGAAGATTTAAACATGATTTTTGGACAAAGAAGAGAAGGCATAAGTAAAGATTTATCAAGAACCATTGAACAGATTCAAGATTTCAAGATTCATCTTCATCTTCATCTTCATCTTCTCAATTATTAAAAAATACGGGTTATATCTTTTCACTTAAATATGATTTCTTGTAATTTCGATATGTTATACTAGTTTTGTACATTGATAGGATGAGATGAACTATTTTTTTGAAATTTTTAATATTAATTAATTATTTTGACGACTAGTATGTTTATTTTCTTGGATATTTATTATTGTTTTCACCGAATTTTCAATTAATTAGCTACTAATTGAGATGATTTATTGAAATATGTTATTATCAAGAGAGATAATAGGATTTTAGCTAAAAATAACTAATATTGTAAAGTTTGATAGGGGATAAAGATATACCTCTATACTTTACATGATTTTCATAGGTATTCTAGATCGTTTAATGTATTTATTATGTTCGCATCTTTCATCGAGCGATATGAAGGTCACATGAGGGGAATAAATTTGATAACTTTCGAGAGAGGTTTTCAATTAAATTAGGAACACTGACCAAAAAGATTGATTACAAATTGTCACTTTAATTCGTTCTGCTAAAAATGGATTAACAATGGAAATTCGACATCTTAGCAATACTTTCACATATTTGAAATCAAACCAGTGAAATTGCTTTATAGTTTAATCGATAATTTAGATATTAGTATAGAAATCACAATATTTGTTTGCTATTCGATTAAAGTTGCAATTAATTTTACTCGATTAAACACATAGTTTTCGTGGGTTCAACACTCTACATTCTACTATATTACTTGACCACGATCGTACACTTGCGGGTTTTCAAATGTTCAAGTTTTTGGCGCCATTGCCGGGGACTACTGTTTTTGATACGTTTAGTTAATTTTAGGTTTAATATGAATTTAACTGTTCTTTTTAGTTTAGTTTATTAGAAAAAAACATTCTAGTGTTTCTGACTTACTTTTTCAAGACCTTGTATGTGAAGTTCAAAAATCGATGATTTTGTTCAATTCAACGGGGAGATCAAACTAACATTCAATCTTCGAAAAAGATAATAGTTGGAAACACACCAAAAGCAAAAAGAGAAAGATATGTCAGAGGAAAATCAAAATCAAATAGTCATAGGAGCTAATCTGGAAGCAGCACAATCGAATGTGGCTGCAGCTAATGAAAATGCAAGGCTAATGGGAGAGTATATGGTTCTGCCAATTGTGGAAAGCCATTCTAGCATAGTATATCCGGCGTTTGGTGAGGCAAACTTCCACCTAAGGAATGATGTGATCAACATGTTCTAAAACGTGCTACAATTTTTTGGGAGAGTTTTGGAGAATCCCAACGCTCATATATCAAAATTTCTGGATATGTGTGGAACTATCGAGTATCCAAGGGTGTCCAATGAAGCAATCAAATTGAGGCTTTTCCCATACACATGGAAAGACTCAACCAGAGAGTGGTTAGATACTTGTCCACCTTAGAGCATCACTACGTAGAACTAATTGAGTCAAAAATTTCTTAGCAAATATTTTCCGCCAAAAAGGATTGCAAAGCTGAGGGACGAGATTACCAAATTCCAACAACTGGACTCAAAAGGCTATTCAGATGCTTGGGAACGATACACGGGTTTACTCTACTAATGCCCACAACACGGATTGCAGAAATGGCTTCAGGTGCATTATTTCTACATTGGTCTAAATTCTATAATCAGGGCTAGCGTAGACTCTGCATGCAATGGTTTTATCACAAAAAGAACCACTGATCAAGTCTATCAAATCCTGGAGGATCTGGCATTCAACAGTACACTTTTGCCTACTGAAAGGACATGTGGAATGAAAACTGCTGGGGTATTTAAAGTCGATTCTTTGACAGTAATTTCAGCACAGTTGCCATCATTGACACAAAAGGTGGATAAGATGAATGCAACCTAAACAATGGGACCGAAATGCAAATATTGTGGAGGGAACCACTTGAGTGTTGATTGTAATGAAGGATCTCCTTTTGCTCATTCAGTAGAGGATGTAAATTATGCAAAAAAAATTTCAAAGATGGCAATACAATTAAAATCCTAACACTTACTACATAGGCTGGATGAATAACCAAGGTTTTCAATGGAGCAACAATTTGGGAGCTCAGATTGCGCCATAGCAGATTGTACCACCAGGTTTTCAGCAAACTGAAAATAAATCTTAGTTATAAGATCTTGTTACTAAATTGGCGGAGATATCTACCCAACACATGCAAAGAATAGATAAAACCTTACAAGTCCAGGGAGCTGCCATAAAAAAATTGGAAAATCAGATGGGACAAATAGCGAAAGAACTTTCATAGAAACCACAAGGAGCACTGTCTACTGACACTGAGATAAATCTCAAATAGTAGGTAATGGCAGTGAAGGTCATGGAGGAAGAACATATTGAGGCAATAACTACCCGCAGTGGAGTTCAACTGCTAGAGATTAATATAAAGAGACCAGTTGCTACAAAATAAAAGGTACATTCCTCGATTGAGTAACAATTAGAGGAATCTGAGCAGAACAAAAAAGAAGAGATAGAAAGAGCATCACAAGATCCAAAGGTTAAGGAAACCGTTCATGCTAAAGAATTTATGTCACCACTACCGTTTCCACAAATACTGCAAAAGAGAAAGCTCGATGATCAATTCAAGAAATTCTTGGATATGCTAAAAAAGCTCCACATCAACATCACATTCATCGATGCAATTCGACAGATCCTGATATATGTAAGTTCCTAAAAGACATGGTATCTAAGAAGATAAAGCTTCCAGACTGGGAAGAAGTGGCATTAACCGAGGAGAGTAGTGCAAGGATACAAAATAAATTGCCACCAAAACTCAAAGACCCAGTGAGTTTCACTTTACCTATTTCACTAGGCAAAAAAATTCATTTTAATGCTTTATGTGATAAATGTGCAAGTGTAAATTTAATGCTTTTGTTTACTTTTAGGAAACTAGGAGTTGGGAAAGTCGAATGATCGAATGTATTGTTGCAGTGGCAGATATGAGCATCAGATACCCATGGGACAAAGTTGAGGATGTGCTTATCAAGGTTGGGAAGCTGATATTCCTCGCAGACTTCCTTGGTAAGGACCTCGAAGATGACCACGATATGCCAATTATCTTAGGTCCATCCTTTTTAACAAGAAGTCGAACTTTGATTGACATGGAAAAGGGTAAGCTAATTGTGAGGGTGGACGATGCACATGAGATATTTAAATTTTATAATCCACCCAAGTAACCATTAGTCCTGGAGGAAGCCAAAATAGTTGCTGAAAAAGTTCAACAATGGTCCAATGAGATAAAATATAAACGTCTAGGGAGCCTTTGACGAGATGAGAATGGAGAGTTCAAAGTTGAGAGGGCAAAAAGAAGATGTAAGGCTGGAAATTGCAAGGAGTGTAAGGTTACAAGATTCCAGCATGAGCCACCATGACCAATTTATCCATACAGTCTAGCTAAGAACTATAAATTAAGTGCTTATTTGGAGGCAACCTAATTTCCTAACCCTTTTATTTATTCTGCATTTTGTACCGCATTGCATATAAATTTATTTTGATTATTAGTTCACATTAGACTTATGCACGTTTCAATTTCTAGGGCATCACCATCCTATCAGGTTTTTCCTAAGGCCATTGGATTTATTGTTGGTTGTTTCACTGTTTGAGCTAAGTAACACATGGTCTAGGTTATTTGATCTTTAATGTTTAATTTGACCACTATGTGCAGGAACATGACATCGTGAAATACTCAAACCAACACAGACCAACGGAAAAGTATGATAAAGAAGATTGTCTAGCCGTCACACATAGTGCTTTATATCTTCAACTAGGGCTAGAAATGGTTCGGTTTGGTTTGATTCTCTCGAATCGAATCAAAAATTTTAGGTATTTAATAAATGGAACCGTCAGGTCCAAATATAATTATGGAATCATTTGGGTTCGGGTTCGATTTAGTTCGGTTCTATTTGGTTTCGTACCATAATTAAATTTTTAATAGAATTCTAATGGTTAACGATCGGTGGTCATGGTTGGAGATCGCAGCTTCGATGGGCAGTTGGAGAGGAAAAGTTGGACTCGACGATCGACGACTTCGATTTGGGCATGTAGATGTAGGTTTTCAATTTATCAAATGATTTGAAGTCAGTGACTCAATAGTTATCGAATGAAAGTGTGAAATTGGAAAGAGAAAGATAAAAACTTAAAAAGACCTAGATCTTAGACTAAGAATGAAATTAATAATTGGACAAAAAAATGAAATCAAAAATTGAATTTAGAAATTGGGTTGATGCTGGACTAGCTAGGCATGGACTTGGCTTGGGAGTTAGAATATTAATCAATAAATTAGTTAATTTGCTAATATGTTTAGAAAAAATAAAAATAATTAATTCATTCATTATAAAAAATTTAAAAAATTATTTAAATTTAGTTCTTATTAGGTTATTCAGTTCTGGGTCTAGAATTGTATCAAGCCCGTTGGTTCTAGATTCAGATACTCATTCGGGTATTTAACTTATGAAGAACTGCTTGGTTCAGGAGTTTTGTCCAGCCCTACCTTCAATAGAAAAATATGAGGAATACCTTCTTCATTTTCTTCCCTGATCATTCTTAGCTACAGGGATAGCACTTATCAACATACAGAAGGGTCAGTTGATTTTGAGGCTCGGCAATAACAAGTTGCTTTCAACTTCTTCGAGGCCATGAATTTTCCCTACTGAGTCATATAGCTGCTTTCAGATAGATGTGATTGAAAAAGTTGTCAAAGACACATTTTTGCTGCACAACTCATCAGACGCGTATGAAGCATGTATTGCACATTCTCAGTCAGTGAGGTAGAGGAAGAGAGACTACTACAGCTACTTCGGAAAAATAAGATAACAATTGGATGGTCTATCATGGATATCAAATAGATCAGCCCTTCACTGTACATGCACAAGATTCTCATGGAGGAGAATTATAAACATAGTATAGATGGTTAGAGAAGGCTAAATCTGAACATGAAAGAGGTGGTTAGAGCATATGATCAAGGAAAAATCACATTTACATGCCCTTATGTTACTTTTGCGTACTGTAGGATTCCATTCGGGTTGTGCAATGCTCCTGCCACTTTTCAATGCTGCATGATGGCGATATTCTCAGATTTGGTTGAAAAATTCATAGAGATCTTCAAGGATGACTTTTCGGTATTCGGATTGCCCTTCGATGAATGTTTGGAGCATTTGACCTTGGTGTTGCAACGACGCAAAGAGACGAACTTGGTTTTGAACTGGGAAAAATGTCACTTCAGGTTCAGGAGTGCATTGTGTTGGGACACAGCATATTAGCAATAGGAATTGAGGTGGACAGGGCAAAAATTTAGATTATCGAGAGCTTACCGCCACCGACGTCAGTTAAGGGTGTTCGTAGTTTTTGGGACATGTCGGGTTTTATAGACGGTTCATTAATGACTTCTTGAAGATCACAAAGCCTTTGTATAACCTACTAGCTAAGGATGTCACATTTAACTTCTCTGAAGAGTGTTTTGTGGCTTTCAACACATTAAAAGAGAAGCATTAGTGATCATCGTACCGGATTGGAGTTTTTCGATTGAATTAATGTATGATGCTAATGATTACGTGGTGGGGACATTATTGGGACAGTAGAAGAATAAGATATTTCACGTGATATACTACGCAAGCAAAACATTGACTGACGCACAGCTAAACTATGCGACTACGGAGAAGGAGCTGTTAGCTGTGGTCTATGCTTTTGATAAATTTTCGTAATATCTTATGGGACCAAAGGTAGTCTGCACCGATCATGCTGCTTTAAAATACTTGTTGACAAAGAAGGATGTTAAACCGAGACTCATCCATTGGGTTTTACCCCTACAAGAGTTTGATCTAGAGATAAGGGACAAGAAGGTCAGGGAAAATGTAGTAGCTAACCACTTATCTCGACTTGAGCTGGGAGAGCAGAATGAATCAATTGAGATTAATGAGATTTTCCCAGATCAGATTTTTAGCATGGATGGGGTACCTTGGTCTGCTGATATCGTAAACTACTTGGCCAAGTCTATCATACCACCAGATTATCAAGTCATCATAGGAAGAAGTTCTTCGCTGACTCAAAATATTATTTTTGGGAAGATCCTATTGTGTATAGGCGAAGAACAGATCAAATTATTCCATAATGTGTACCAGAGGAAGAAGTGTCTAAAATACTGGAGCAATGTCACTCATCTGCATATGCGGGACATTTTGGGGCATCTAAAACAGTAGCAAAAATTCTACAATCTAGGTTCTATTGGCCTTCATTATTCCGGGATACCTTTGAATTTGTAAAGAGGTGTGATAGGTGTCAGCGCACTAGTAATATTTCGAGGAGGAATGAGATGCCTCTAAACAACATTCTTGAGGTGACACTTTTTGATGTGTGGGGAATTGACTTCATGGGACCATTCTCACCATCGTTCTTGAATCAATACATACTGGTTTCTGTTGACTATGTCTCCAAGTGGGTGGAAGCTATAGCATTGCCAACCAAGAATGTTAAAGTGGTGATTGGGTTTTCAAAGAAGTATATTTTTACCCGTTATGGCACTCTTCGGGCTATCATAAGTGATGAGGACAAGCACTTTTGCAATAATCAATTTGAGTCTTTATTGGCTAAATATGGCGTTCAGCAAAGTGTAGCAACTCCGTATCATCCTCAGACCAACAGCCAAGTTGAAATCTCTAACAAGGAATTGAAGAGGATACTTGAGGTAACAGTGAGCTGTTCTAGGAAAGATTGGTTTCAGAAGTTTCACGATACGTTGTGGGCTTACAGGACAACTTTCAAAATAGGTTAAAAAATGAAAAGAACTGTTGGGTTGCCTCCCAACAAGTACTTGTTTATAGTCTATAGCTCGACTATATGGCAGCTGATCACGGGCACCTAAAGAAGGCTTTTGATGCCTTGTCCATTTTTCTTCTGTTAGCTTACTTGCCATTTTCACTTGTCTATTCCATCTGACTCAACTTCAACTATGTAGATTTGTATCTCCTCGTCAGGCTTAATCAAAAATCAATTTTTAGACAATCAATAAAGTCGAAAAAAGGTGAGTTGATTTCCTCATTATTGATTGCCTCATCCTCATTTAGCTCCATTGTAATTAGATTTTCACTCGTTTTGGCTCTTCTTCAATTGTTGAACTCTCATCGGGTAGAATGATTGGTCTGCAATCTAAATCAATGGATAATGAGAAGTCGGTCTGACGACTCCTTCAAGTGGATTGTACCCTAATGTTGAAATTCTTCCTAGTACATGCAATCTCCTAAAAGCATCTTGCTTTCATCCAACTTGATCAGTTTTTTGAAATACTTTGCAATTACCTTTTCTTTAATAGAGGATGACCATCTCCTGCAAGTTTGATGTTCTCATCCTAATTGTAAGGTATAAAATCTCCAACAAGCAAGTACCATTTATCATTTTTGTCAATTGCTTACTTTCGACACTTTAAATATTCTCTAAACCTCATAAGTTTCAACGTGTGTAAACCAGAGTACGAGAACAAACATTTCTCAGTAGAATGCATCGCGTAGCAATTATCACAACACGGGTATCCTCCAAGCATATCTTCATAATTTATGTAGAGATTCTCCATTGCAAAAGTTTCATTACCTTAC
>CAIGRP010107398.1:5326-19590 GCA_903798385.1 Fraxinus cuspidata | reverse complement strand
ACTCAACTAAATTCTAACACGTGCATGCACTAGTATATTAAAAAAAAAGCTTCTTCGGCAATTTAAATATTTTTATTTCATTTATTTCTTTCCCTTTAATAGTTTAGAAGATCAGTCACATTTACGGTTTATGACTTCTATTTAAGTTATTTTGAAAATTTTAATAAATCTCCTTAACGATAGAACCTAATATCAAGTACTCGACTTAACTTCCTACTTTTTTAATACTACTCAATATTGTAGAAATGTCTACTACAAGTTGAATAAGTGACTAGATATGCACAGTGACTGCCAATTGTCGATATTGCTTCATGAAAATTTGAACAAAACGGACCCAATTTGACAATATCAAAAAAGAAAAAGAACCAAAGTTTTGTTCATTGTGTTGTTCATTCATGTACCGTACTTCATAACAAACATTATCTCGAAATACCAACCAAAGAACATTCACATTGAATTTGTCTAACAGTACTCGAAAAAAAAATGGAAAACTAGTATAAACTACGTCAACTGCCATTACACTTTGTCAATTCAAGGAGTTGTTTGAAATTATCAAGCCACTTTATTCTCAAAATCACTAGACATTGTGGTCTCTGTCGAACTATCATCAAAATGTCCATTTCCCTTGCCCAGTCGATATTTTGCAATGATGGAAAAAGACGTAAATGATGTAGCTTCCATTTTTATGCATTTTCCTTCGCCTGATGACGGGCTTCTTCTCGTATTACTGCTTTAACGTAAATCTCGTAGCAGCATCCTGATAACAAAAGTAAAAGATAGAAAGGTAGAAATCAAGTGAGGATAACAAACAGTTGTGCCTTAACAGCTCGTTAGGTAGAGTGGATCATGCAATACCAAACACTATTAAAGATGAAAAAAAAAGGTTAAAATTTTGACGATTATTTTATACATTGACCAATACTGCATACCAAACATTTCCAGAAGTCATTTCAAGTTTATTCACAATGTATTACAAGTTGAGAGTAATTAATCAGTCATATCAATGCTCACTGGTGAAAACAAACCAAAGAAAACGGGATTCCGAAAAGGCATGTGAAGGTGTGAAGACAGACATGATTGTGTCACTTGGACAAGTAATATTGACATCATCATTCCTCAAACATGCTAGATATCCAAATGAAGGAAAAGCTCGACTGATGCAGAAAACTCGACAGGACAGTGTAGTCCATACAAGCCTCTGGCCTTCCACAGATTAGCCACACTTCGACAGGCACAAACCCTACTTTTATATATTCAATTATCAAGAATATGTACTAAAATATTTGTATTTCTTCACTGTCCATTCAGTTACGACATGATGGTAATAAGGGAGATAAGTAATGCAAAGGTATTGATCCTCAATAGAATAGAGTAAAAGAAGAGCATCCTGGCGAAACAAGATAGCGTGGAAGAAAAGTTTATTGAGTTGAGATTATTTGTACGTGACAGCCTTATATAGCAGATGATGTATTTCACTATTTCTACATTGCATCCTCCTTAGTATACATTCAGTTACAATCCCTGAATTGTGACATGAACCTCTACTAACATACGCAGTAACTAGATTTCAGAAGGCCCCAAGTGTTTAAATATATGAACTAATCATTATTATCTGAATATAGAACTAAGAAAACTGATTAATATTAATTGATCACTTTTCAATATTGTGAATATTAACTAGAGAACCAATCATTTTTTGTTTCCTAACCTGTTACTTACCTATCGATAAATCACCAATCAATATATCAAGTGAATAAATCTTTTTTTTCTTATGGTGTGTTTTATAGATATTATTGATTTTAAATAGTGATATGATGGGAAATATGTGGTTAAACAGTAAAAAAAAGTTATCGACGTGATGTAAAATATTATTTCATTGAAAAATGTGTGGTTGAAAATAAGTTTTGAAAAAAAATGTATTTTTAAAGAATGTGTATCAAATAGGAGCTTATTAAACCAACCTAAGTAATACAAGTCATCCCAATTCCCAAGTTACGCTAATTGCATTTTATGGCATTTTTAACCCCCAAATCTTGGTTTTATGTGTTGCATCTCTTTTAGCCAGAAAAAAAAGATGATTATGTGACACCCCAATAGGTTTTATATTGCACCCCTCATAGTCATCGAGCAAATATAAAGTTGACGGGATCAATTATAATTTGCAGTGAAGAGATTGCCAAACCAGCTACAACTAGCACTGTGAGAGCATCTCCTACTACTTTTAAGCGCCGCACGCTTTTCTTATGTGACTTGAAGCGCTTTAGTGCTGGGTCCTCGGCCAAGAGCTGGAAGAAAATGAGCTTGTTTCAGAACAAATACAAGAGGACAAAAAATTCACCAATTTGAGTCCATGAACATACAGACAAAGGTGACTATTACACCGGACTTGTTCATTTTAATTTCACCATAAATGGAGAGACAGAGAGCAACATGGATAACAGAACAAAAGTTAACATTCACTACTGAAATATACAGTTTAAGGCTTGGAGCATGAACATTCCCATGAATGCAATTAGGCAGACATGCAGTAGGTTCAACCAAGATCATTTCAACTGATAAAAATTATAATTCTTAAATTCTTCTTACCTAATTTGTATGACCATCCGGGTGAAAAGGACCTCCATATGGACTATCCTTTGACATGTCACCACCCAGAAGAATAGTGCAGTAAATATATGTTCAGATGCTACGTGTGAAGTTTTGAGACTGATTTTAACAACAAAAATAGTTGAAAAATATATCACATAGACCATCAACTAATAAGTCTCTCTCCTTTAACAAATTTGCCCATCCGATAGATGTGAATTTGACTTTTCTCAAACAAGGACTTAAATGTGATGAAGTATATAGATTAGTGACATTTGCTAATGGAATTTTTAAGAAAACACAAATTTATGTTTCTATCATTGCATTGAATAACTTCAGTAAGAAAATTGGGGGAAAAAAATTCAAATTTGACTTCAAATATGGAGTTCTCTGATTCCAATCTCATAGCTTTACCTCTAATCCACAAAATGCAATCTAACTCTAAATTCAAAACCCTGGTTCTGCGCAAGCAAGAAAAATATTAATAAGCCCACAACTTGATTTGTCTCATTATTGCCCCGATCAGTTTCCCAACAACATCATTTAGCTCAAATGAATGAACCTAACATGTCAATCAAATGTACGGGAGAATCCATTATCAAATTAGCAATCCCTTCTCTTCAGACCCCTCCAAAAACAATTTTGTTCAATAAATTGACATACGGGTTCAGATCTAAAGGATTAATTTTATGAAATTCGATAAGGAAAAAAAAACAGCTGATTCGGAGTTCATAAATATTCTTCTGAAGAAAAGAATTCATCAAATGAAAAGAAAAAAGACGCTAATACTCACAGCCTTCTCACGAGCTCCAGGTTCGACGTGAAATCCACGACTTGATAGCATTAACGAATCATCAGCCTTCTGCAGTAAATTTCACAGATAACCCATTATTTTATAACCCCATTTCCACATTAAATCCACCGTAAAAACGCATATAAAATAAAAGATTAGCGTAAAACACGGTCTTTACAGAACGACATATACAATTACATAAACGTATATGTGGGTGTATGTGCTTATGCATGTACCTGTGAATGCAATCGAAGTTTAGAGAGTGCAGTTTTGTTGAGTAAAAACGCCATATCTTTAGAGAGAGAGAGAGAGTCTCTGCTGACCTGTATAATTGGGTAGAAAAACTGAAAAAGGAAATTGACTCAGTGAGTCAGGTGAACTGAACATTTTACAAATTACTCCTCATACTTATACCATTTTTGGATTCAGACCATAGATTGAATGACGTCGTAATATCGTGACTTTGGGCAATTTGGACTTTGGACTGAGCCCAGTCCATTAAGATGATCAACCCAAAGCCTCGTTACTTGGACCCATTTGTCTAAAGTGAAATTGACACAAATAGCACTAAATAAATTAGAAAATGTTTCTTCGCTTTTTTACAAACCTTGAACTACCACCAATGATTCTGATGAAGCAAGTGCTGCCACGTGGACATTGTCGTTACAAAACGGCAACTGTACAGAAAAAAATCATCAAGAAAATGGCAATACAAGGAGCAATTTCTGTCGGGAGACAAGCCAATTCATCTCTGTTTTCAATTCCTAGTTATCTCCGAACAATATACAATGTTTCTGCTTCAAGCCCATGTAGAAGATTAAATCCAATTTCACATAATCAAACAGGTATATGTTAATTATCATGTTCATGTGCAAATTTTTAATGGGCCGTGATTTAATAGTTATATATTTTGTCTAAAAGTCTGAATGCTTGTTTGAATTCCCGTTTGGAGAATCTGGGTTTGTTTTGTTTAAGGTGTTAAGGTTGTTTGTCTTTTAACGTTTTCTTTTTTCATTTATTATTATTTTTTTTTGGGTTTCCCCTTAAAGGGGAGGGTAGGAATTTGGTAGTGTTTTTAAGTGCTTATAAGTTATGGTCAGCGAATGATAAATGGATAATAAGTTGTGGGTCCTACACATTGATAAAATGCTCCAGTGACCCAACTGTATCACATATCGCTAGGCTAAGGCTTAGTTCGTTGGCGAAAAGAGAATTAGCCCAATTAACTCATTTTTTGATCGACGAGTAGTTGATGGAATTACAAACTGTCCTTGCAAGCTGGTTTTGAAGGTGAGTTATACTCAATGTGCTTGTTACAATTGGTATCGGAGCAAAACACCTTCCTGGGAATAACCTTTGTTTGGGAGCGCAACTTTTAGTAGAAAATTGGTTCGATATAGTTACCTAGCTAGCTGAGAATATGGGCTGATATGGATGTAGTTTTAGAAGTGTTTGGTGCTCTGGAGTGTACAGTTTTTATCTTAATTCCATATGATTAGCATTTCCCCCCTCTTTTTCGCAGGATTAAAATATTCGATTAAGGCAGTAGGTGGAACATCTGTAGATCCAGTGGTTTCCTAAAAACAAAATAGACAAGAATCGTCACAGAGCTGGAAGATTCAAATGCTTTACGATGGGGAATGTCCATTGTGTATGCGCGAGGTATTCCTTCTCGACAAGTTCAGAAAGTTTTTTGCTTTGTAGGGTCCTTTTCTATCTCATGCTACGTACCATTGCCTTTTTTTCTGCTGATATTGTACTACTTTACTGCGAGAGTTCTTTTAAGCTAATTTGAAGTCGAGTTTTATCCACTTTTGGTAGGTGAACATGCTAAGAGAGAGGAACAAAAGTTACGAAACTGTCAATTTTGTCAACATTAGTTCAGAAGAATACACTGCCAAGGAGAACGGAGGACTTGATTATAAAACTGTACATTTCCTCAACTTTTTCTTAAACATTATTTTATAATATGTGTTGTGGTGTGATTCAAATTTCATGTGATTTGGTGTTTGGTTGAATAGAAAAAGCCTAAGGAGTTTTGGTTTTAAGAGTCCTAATTAATGTAGATCAAATTTTATCAAGGATTGAAAGTTTGGTTTTGAAAAAGACTTTCGGAATGAAGAAAAATAACTTGGAGGCATAATTATCGAAAGTGGGCGCAGTGGCGTAATTGTCACGATGCTGCAGCGCCTGTAGAAGAAAAAAAGGGACAGCAGCCCGATGCCGCGGAGCTGGCGCCTTTGTTTGAAGAAACACCCCGGGCGCTGGGGCGCTGAGGCGCCACCGTGAGGGTTTTGGGTGTTATCCCGATTTTTCTGGATTTTATGTTTTCTTCTTCATTAAGAATTTTAAAAGGAGGCTTTTATATATATATTCCACATTGTTGTATCTCCATATACACATTCAACAACATTTTTAGAGTTAGAGAGCTAAAATTTCAATTGAGAGTATTGAAATCTTGATAATGTAAACACATTTATTATTAATTATAATGAAATTCTCCTCTTCTTCTTGTGGCTTTTTTTCATCCTGGGTTTCCACATAAATCTTGGTGTTCTTATTTGGTTCTTGTTTATTTCACCATTACCATTATCTTGCGACCAATTCATAACAACATGGATCCTATTCTACTAAATAGTGTTTCAAAATTTGTTAGGCTATGGGAAGAATTCATGCAATTAATCAGACGGGACTATTGTGACGGACTATTTCTGTTTCTTATCCACAATCTGTCTAAAATGCCAGTTAATTCTTTTGTGCCAGTCGATACATTTTTTTCTTGATGTCGTCTACACCTCTCCTAGTTTGATTTCTTATAATGTCTCCCCTATTGCTCTGTCTTAAAAATTATAAGAATATATGTTTAAAAACTTGAATAATCTCTACATTTTTATGTTCTTACTATATGCACGTGATTCTGGACGTTAATATCTTAAGAAGATTGAGCTAGCTTTATGGAATTGTGTATATGCAGGCATTCCGAAAACTCTATGAAGCTGTCGATTTGGGCTGGGTGTATGCTATAACTAAATATGAACATGTAAGCCTAACTTCCATTTTCAATATTGATTTGAAGTGCATTTTCTTCAATTGGATGCTTTTTCGTGTCATACTCGTAGATTCTTAATAACTAGAAAAGGTGACATTGACAGGTTGCGACGATCGCTGATGCGATGACAGCTAGGCTTGTAAAATGTAGACATCTTTCACAATAACATAGTCAAGGTCATAGATAATGTTGCTTGATTATACAATGTATGTATAGGTTAGAAAAGCTATTTGATGCCACTTGCTTCATTTAGTGGTCTATAAAGATTTTTGCACTAGTGATGCTTGCTTGTAAGAGATTTTGGAAATAAAGTGAAAAATAAGTTGCTTGTTTTGAGGAGTAAGGTACAAATCACTTTCAAAATAAATAACAATTATATATCCAATTATGTTTGAAAAAAATAATAATAAATTACTAAAAGTAGCTTTCACATTTTTCAAATCTTAGCCAACCATGCTCACAGAAGTGTATTTTCAGTTCAGTATGGATGAAAATGTATAATCAAAATGCATTCCCAGTGTGCAAATGTATGCCACAAAAATATACAACACAAACTATTAAAAATTTGTCAACATGAAATAGCATGAAATAAGCTAATAGTTTGGAACATACTGGTTCCTTACCAGATTTAATGAGTGAACTAGTTACTGTATAACAACAACATACGCTTCTTCCTAATAGATTTGGAATCGGCTAAACAGACTATTACTGCACAAAGAAATGAATACAAGAAATCCTACTAATTCCATCTTAATCACAGTAAAAACTGCAAGCACGTACGACAGAATCATACCTCGTTCCAAGATAGACCGATCACCATGTCCATCAGCTTCAGAATCGCTTTATGAATGCTAACTTCGTGTTCATTATACTTTCTAGCCATGTTCAACACTGTATATATCAAACATCCATGGAATTAATTTCGTAGGTATTCCCCATAACATTTCCATCCTGTACAATCTTCCATACCGACTACTACAAAAATTGCCTTAAGCTGTATCAGAACACATAAAAACTTGGAGAACTTAGAAACGAACGGGCTGCTGAAATATGTGTACATGTATTTACTGCAAATCCAAAGTTTGTTGCTTTTCTTCAATTTCACATGTTGCAAGATCTAAAAGAAGGGTTAAAAACACTGGCAGTCACTAAACTTGGTAAAACTACATGTTAGTCACTGAACTTAAATTGTTTTCCAAACTAGCCACTGTTCTTAAACTTTTTCTCAAGTTGGTCGTGAACATTTGGTAATTTGATCCATTGCCCTTTAGTTTGACTATCGGAAAGCTGATGTGGCAGGCTAGTTGGCAAATAAGTAAACTGCCAGGTTACATTTTCTGGTAGTCAGATTGACGGATAGTGACAGTGACCAACTTGAAACAAAATTTAAGTCAGTGACAAACTAGAAATGAAATGAAGTTTAGTGGTCATCCTGTAATTTTACTGAAAGTTTAGATAGCGCCAATATATTTAACCTTCTAAAAGAACCTTCAATTGAAACAATTCTGTATTGTGCTGCCTGTCAACTCTGCCTCTGCCTTTTGCGAACCTGACTATTTCCTGCAGACGCAACTCTTTTTCTTACACGAAACAACCATTGTAGAGTTATAACAGCACCAACAAAGCGGATACCTCCAGCATTACTTTGGTGATCAGAATATGATTCAACCCTAGGGATCTCGGGTAGGTTGTCATTATTGCTGAAAATAGGAGAAAATAGTGCTTCATTGTCACAAAAACTTTCCAACAGAGAATCAAAGTCAGACATTGAGAAACTTGGAGCCCTGAATGAAGCCTCTAAAGGCGGTTCAAGTGAATATTCAACATTTATGGAGCTGAGTGAGCCAAAACGACAGGAACTATTTGAATGACTGATAGATGAACTGATTCCCAGAGACGAGGTAACTGGCTGTGTAGGATCATTTCGATCAATATTTTCAACGATGCTGCTATTCCAGCCATCAGAACCGTCCAGCCCAGAGGACTTGGAGGCATTTTTGTCGTTGGATATGCAGGGAAACTGATGCAGAAAAGAAGTCTCATCACCAAAATACCTTATATCCCTCTGGTTTTCAAAAGCAGATGCTAGTAACTTCTGTGCCTCAGCCTGTAAAAATTGACACTAAATCATTAGGAATGCCGGTTTAGTCTGTTATGAGAAAACATTTGTTATCCTACAAAGAAGAGCAAGATAATAATTGGGCAAAAAGCAGACCTTCTCAGCCTCATATACGCTTTCAATGGGAACAAATTGGTTGTTACGGAGTACCCCTTTCAATTGTCTCGCGGTATCAAAAACCACACCAGCTTTATATTCAGTGGAAGAGTTGTATAAGCATATCCTTCTATCGTCAATGATACATTGACGAGCATGATCCACCGTGGTCTTCCAATTCTTAGCACTTATGCCAAGTATCTGTAGACATCCCGAATATATAGTTTGATTATTTTTCCAAAATAGAGAGAGTTAATTCAGACATACATGTTATATTGATCATTTATAAAAGAAATAGTACGACATTAGTAGCCTGAGTTACAATGTAATGTATTATTTCCTAATTCAATTGTGACTATTCATCGTCACTTCAAATGTTATAAAGAGAAGATTTGGGGGTACCTTGTACTCAACAAGTTTGGGATTAGCTGCAAGAATCCTTTTCAAATACTTCATTTGATCCATCACTACGTCTACTAAAAGATCCAAAACAATCAAATATTTCGCAACCACAACAGCATATGTTAATTTTGGCATCTCTACCTATTCTAGCTTCTTCTATTGGGATTGAACAACTCATGCGAACGAAAGCTTCTTTAGGTCCAAGCAAAACATGTACAAACTAACTAAGTCGTTTTCCCTTAATTTATCATTAAATTAGTGTCAATTCCAGTCTATGATGCGCTGACCGGACACATGTGTCCGACACGATACGTGTCGAATACGTCGACATGCGATTTTTCAAAAAGTACGTTTTGATTAAATTCTTGAAAATTCATTTATATAGTATAAATTTAGTTTTATACTTGTTATTAATTTTTCTTATTAAAATCTTTTAACTAGAGTATCTATTTGTTATCTACTAATAACTTTGAGTTAAAAATATATAATATTTCTAATAAAAAAAAAGAAAAATAATTATGTTAGAGTGTTCGAGGAGTATCAGTATTGACACATGTCAGACACTGACGCGCTATCGTAGTTGAAGTGTTCGTGCAACAAAGATTCCAGTTATTGGTGCATATTGTCAATTCTTATCTTATCCATTTTATTATAAATACCATGATGCACATACATCGAAGTTAATATTTTGTTATCGTTAATTAATGTGTTTTTTATTATTAGTTTTAATTGGATTAGGAGTTCTATGATAAATTTTCAGAGTTTCTTTTATTTTAAAAGTCTAATCATGATTATGTGTTTAAATAGGGAGTTAAGATTTTATTGTAAATTAAATTGATTTGAATATCAATAATATTGAAGAGTTTCTACAAATTCTCAATCTAATGGGTATTTGTGTGCAAATCAACCGTTAGTAATCCCATGTTATTCTTCTATCTCGCTTACATCTGCATCAGGTGGCATTGTGTTCCTGTAGAGACAAGGTCTCCATGAAGCCTTCTTCAATGAGATTCATTATTGAGTAGAAATGACACAAAACTACCAGCGAATCTATTTATTGGAGCATAAAATGAATACGTCGAAGGCCCAACAATAGATATTGTAGGGTGCCATTGGAAGCGGTAGGTGTGAGGAAGGCAACAATAGAGATCGACACAATAGAGTTGTGGCATGGATGGTGCAAGAACCGGTTTGGAATCGATATGTAGAGGACTCCTACGATAATATTATTGTTCTGTCCCTTTCAATCTCGAGCTAGATGTTAATTTAGGTAAAGATTACAATGGTACACCAGTTTTTGATAAGGAGCCAGATGTTGCATGGCCCCAGAACTTTGAGGCACCACTTATGGTGGTGAAAATCAAGTTCATTTTTTTGTCAATAAAGAAAGTAAACCACTGGAAAAATGTGATTCCCTAGTGATACGTGTTCATGAAGCATTAGGGATAGTTACTTGGAAGAAACTTCAGCTGAGATTGGAAATAAATAAATTGCATATCATGGAAGGAATTTGGAGGAAGAAAGCTTAACAAATTCTACCCAAATTGTTACCGAATGTGGCAGACTCTCAAGTTTGGAAACAACCTCGGATTTAGAGTTTCTCATTGCTTTGGAACCAAATTTGAAAAAGACTAGACTGTTACAACGTATTAGATACAAATGACGAATCTTTTCCTACCAGATGAGAATGATACAGGATACATAGAAGTTAATATTTTATTAGTGTTAATTAATTTGTCTTTTATTATTTTATGTCTAGTAGAAGTTTCATCAAAACACATAAATTTTCGGAATTTGTTTTATTTTAAAATTCTAACTAGAATTTTGTGTTTAAATAGAGGTTACGAATTTTATTGTAAGTTGGTTGATTTTGAATACTAAAAAAACATTTATGAGTTTCTTCAAATTCTCGATCCAACGAGTAATAATCCCATGTTATTGTTCTATCTCACATTTGTCCGCATCACCACACATCTATCTTAAGACTTCCTTTCCGCTATGTTTGTCTTATGGACATTTTGTCATTTAATAGCCCTCTACGCAATAGCAAAAAGCATAGTGCATATGACAATTATTTGGTGGAAATTGCCTTCTAACTTCATGGGATATTGCTATAACATAGGGTCTATGTAGCACTTCTCCATTTTATTTAGCCGGTCTAGTTCTATTCCTTATATTTTGTTCAAGACCTCCGTTGTTAGTCATAGAATCTAATTACTTAAAACAATTGTTCAGGACAACATGATGCTCTATGGTAACTCCAGCGTCATCTTTATTCTACTATTAGTAATACATGGCAATATTCATCTTCTTTTATTTTCAATTATCTTCCTACATGCTATACTAATATTCTACAATAGATTACAGAAGATGGTTCGACTCTGCAAAAAATTTCAAATATCTGTATTCTAAGTAAATATAACACAAACATATAAATTGCAGGCAACTAAAATTAAGTGCTTTTTACTCAATATGTGCAAATAGAACAAGAAAAAGTTTTTTCAGTGCATTGATCAATACCTTTTGGAGCCTCTGAGGATCAATAGAGAGTAAAGACAGAAATTCCTGTACAGTAAAAATCATCGCCTCATGCAGACGTTTACATGGAGCACCATCTTTACCAATGTTGACTAATCTCCATACATGATCAGAAAGAGATGGTGGGTAGTGCTTCTCATACACTGCAAACAGAAACCAGCAGTTTCTTCATCTCCATTTTGAAATGTCAATCCAATGCCCTAGAATTTTGATGATTTACCTCATGAATTGTCTTGTTTATATTTTGATAGGGCTCTAGCTATCCAAACAAAGAGGTGACTAGTGGGGCAACGGTGTAGTTAAATTGCTAGGAGAAAAGGCTAAATGGTCAATATTCATGAGGTAACATAAGGTGAATTGGACACTATGGGATAGCATTCAAAAACTAAAACAAGTTAAATCTTATCTAATGCATAGTCGAGTCCTATATTATACTGCGTACCGGATATGTTGTATATGTCATAGTGTATGATAAATTCTTAAGGATGCAAAAAGACTAAAATCAAATTGAGAGCTACTTACATTTGCTGCGGCTATCTAGGACCCTAAATGACTCTGTCCATGCTTCTTTCACCATACTTCCATCGAATATATCCACCATTCTTGCCCCTAGCCTGCATTTGCAGCTCTTCATCCAGCAAGCATCATGTCCTAACTTGACATTAGACAATACGCCAATGCCTTTCTCGAGATATACATAGACAGGTTTAGGAAAATGAGGCTTCTTCTTCTCATTTTCTCTAATAATGCTATTATTGAAGTCTTTAAGACTCTCATTATGTGCATTATCATTAGGACCTGCCTCGAGAATTAATATCTCCACCTTCGCTGAGGCTTCAGGCCCTGAGACAACAGGATTCCCGGTTACAGTATCAACTAGAGAAACTCTAATGAGGTTGCCTTCTTTTCCTTTAAATTCCTTCCCTGTCAAAACAGAATCAGACACTTTGTCTAAGAATTTCAGCCCTAAACTTCTTGGTCTTGAAAGAGTTGCCTCATCCACTGAGTTCCTGAATTTGAATCACAGGGATGTCATTTAAAAGAGGTCTAAAAGATTAAGCTATTAAAGAACGTATACATTTATTTATTTAAATTCAGTCTTCAAANCACACACACACGTATGCTTAATTCATTATTATTGACAAAGACATGACTTGTGCACAATTTTCTTAAACGAGTAGATAAATGTATATATGTATATGCAGATAAATGTTCCTAACTTGATTTTCTTATACAAGTACTAGCTTTTGCCTCCATTTTTCTCCAGCTAAAATGACCAATCCATAAGTCCTCACCTATTCTGGCGAGTCGAAAACTTTTCTTGTGCTGATTGAATTTCCTCTTTGACCTGGAAAGAAAATGTAAACATTTGCCATGAAAACTAGCCAAACCGAGATTGAACAAAGAATTGTATATTAGACGGTGTAGCAATCCAATATATGATAAGATAATGCCTAATTCAATACGTAGCAAAATGATGATCTGCGCACAAATCAATTTCATGAATCTGTAAGGTTATTAGTGTTAAAGTCCATTGAGTCCTCACCAAGAAACCATATGATATTAAGTGGAGTAGCCTGCTTACCTTGTAAATCACTTAAGATTAGCATGAAGAAGAAAATTCGAATTGTCTCAATTCACAAGAATCATATACAAATATCGATTCTTATGAATACACACTTTATAATGTAACTAAATGCAATGAAAAACATACATGTATACATCTTTTGGAAAAAGGCGAATTTTTTAAAAGGTGTTTTATTCACTAATGAAAGTGAAAAAGAGCAATTAAAAAACTTCTTTAGATCAAAATTCACACAATTGTGGATACCCCAGCAGCTTATAAGCTGGCTTTGGAATTTTGTTCCACACGATTTTTGGTCCAAGCAGCAAACTTTTTTTTTTCTTGCGAAATTTGGCGCTCACCACTTTCCGAATCAAATCTTCCACAATCGGCCCTATAACTTTCTGAACAGTACTGATCACCATCACCTCCATTTCCTTTTTCATCATCCTAAAATCCAAAAAAAAAGAAAGAAAAGCAACTATGAAAATTGCCATTAAGAACAAGAAACAACCAATTTAAATACAATTTAAAGCAAATAAGCAGAAACCCATTATCAGTTTCTCAATTTAATTTCCAAATTAAGCCAAGAAATGCATATAAGCTCGAAAAGCTATAGAAGGAAATCAAATAGAATATCCATTGACTTACTTTCTTAAAGCGACAAGTAAATGCTCAGCATCTGAACTGGTTTCCTGTTCCGATTCACCATTATTAGCATCCTCTATCTGTAGATTAACCCGCATTTTTAGTGGAAGATTCTGTTGATTTTGATTTGTAGGCTAAAACCAAGAAGTAGTTAAAATCTAAAAATTCTATTTGGTGAGTAGAACTGATGGTCAATGGTCAATGGACAATATAATATAATAGTATTTGGTGGGTCCAGCAAAAAGGGCGGTTGATGATTTGTAGAAGTACACACACTACCACATTAATTTTGTAGCAGTATCCAAAACTCTCTTTTGACAAATTTGTCCCAAAAAAAAAATAAATAAATAAATAAATTAATTAATTAATTAAAAAAAAAATATATATATATATATACACACACAAACACATGAGTTTTCTACTTTGAAAACAAATAAACAAATATAATGAATGCATAAATCAACGTCAC
>CAIGRP010107389.1:0-14936 GCA_903798385.1 Fraxinus cuspidata | reverse complement strand
TAACATCACAAACTTTTTTTTTTTTCTTTTTTCTCTTTCCTGTTTTTTCTTTTTCTTT
This sequence comes from Fraxinus cuspidata, assembly GCA_903798385.1. Lineage (NCBI taxonomy): Eukaryota > Viridiplantae > Streptophyta > Magnoliopsida > Lamiales > Oleaceae > Fraxinus > Fraxinus cuspidata. The sequence goes on along the minus strand of CAIGRP010107389.1, from coordinate 14,878 downwards.
TCATTTATTGTTGTTGTCTTTCCCTTTCTTGCTTGGATGTAATTGGTTGGAGCATATACTATATTTTTCTACATTGGAATTAAATAATATTTCTTGTTTAAATATATGACTCTCAAAGTGACTTAAAAAACGTTAGTTGGCTTAAGAATTTACTGAAGAAACACAATTCTTCAAGGTGCGATCATATGTAAATTATGATTTGAAAGAGTTTGATTATTAAAGTTGGTCTTGAGTTCATTACACTCATCTCCATCATATTAAGTTAACATATTAGAGGTCAAACTTTATACTCTCGATAGAATTTTCGATAATATGAAATTCCTTTTTTTAATAATCTGATTAGATAATTGTAAAATCCCCATCAAATATGTCACTTAAGAATTATAACAAAGCCTTTATTTTTCATTTGAATTTTTGGTAGTTAATTTACAACAAATCAAAATTATAGGTAGAAACTTGAAGAAGTAGACTAGGATTTTTTATGCATAAAAAATTGGTATGAGAATAAATTTATGCTTCAAAGAGCCCGTAAATTGAGTAAATTCGTGGCCCTAGCTGGCCCAATTTGGATTCGTCACTTGCTTCTATAATTTTCTAAAGTTAAAAGCCCATTTGTTTTTTCTCACAGCTGGGCTGTTATCAACTTTCTCAAAACCCAATTTTCTGAAGTCTATGCTCCATCCCTTATAACATGGCTTGGTTCGTCTAGATGAAAATTAAATCAAATTAAATATAACCAAAGAAGTGTATTAGCAATAGTAATCAATAATTAGGAGATTAAATGCAATTAATGACATCTAAATATACTTTTAGTTAGAAGTGCAATAACAATAGAACTCTTTCATTTTTCAATGACTCTGAAGATTGAAATACAGTTTGTCACATCCACATCACATTTAACCACCTTAACCAATCTTGAGATATCTTAGGGATTTTAATGATATATACGTGAGAAAAAAAAAAAAAAAAAACTAGAACCCAATTCAATATATGAGTTTGGCTAGTAAACTTTTCTGATCACAAAATCTGAAAGGAAAAAAAAAATGGTGAAGTTTTTTTGGGTAGTCTCTTGTATTTTGACTACATGGGCAATGGTGGTCTCCGGTCGCGGTCATATTCATAATCATACGAATGCACCTGTGCAGTCGCCGACAGAGGCTCCCGGGCCAGTAGGCGCACCTACCGTGGATTGCATGAGTCTTATTTATGACATGGCGGATTGCTTAGCATATTTGAGCGTCGATGGTGGCGAAGATAAGCCCGATAAATCTTGTTGTACTGGATTCGAGACAGTTTTGAACACTGATTCAGATTGTATATGTGTAGCACTAAAGAGTAGTGCCAGTTTAGGTATTGAGGTTAATATGACTAGTGCCATGGCTTTGCCTTCTGCTTGTGGCGTCCACGCTACACTTAGTTGCAACAGTGCGTCTCTCTCTAAACCTATATATATTAATCATCGATGTTTAATTTAATTATTTATTATAACATGTTTGGTAAGGAAGTTTGTTTATTTTAATGAAAGTGTTTTTTTTTCTCTTTCCTGCAGTGTCCACATCTCCTAGTACGTCTCCCGGTACGTCTTTATGTTTATTATGAGGGTAACTTGGAAAAGAGTTAATTGACTAATAGCGAATCTTAATATAAAAGTAGCACGGAAAAGGTAGTAATTTTAAAATGAAAAGATTAGATTGATCATACATCGGTTGATTTTCATATTGTGATGATTATGCAAATTTCATAACTACTATTTTGCTTCTTGTAGCTAATCCTCCAACTCCGACATCTCCGAATTCTCCCACCATCGCACCGACACCAGCCACAAAAACGACTCCAACACCGACAGCCCACGTCGTCCCTGTTGGAGGACCAGCTCCATCTCCGATAGCAGCAAGCTCTGAAAGTTATAGCATATGTGCTACAACATTATCAACCCTTTTGTTTGGAGCTCTTTCTGTCTCGTTATTTAATGTCTTGACATAAATTTTAGTGTTTAGTACTAGATTATTTTTTCGGTTGATTTTTCCATTCTAGTATTTCTATTAGGTTCTTGAAAACCTTAATTCTTGTTTTAGCTAGTTAAGAATAATTTTGGATTTATTTAGTATTAGTTTTTTTTTTAGGATTTTTAATATGGATTATCAATTTTTATGTTATAATAAAATTGTTTCTTTGACGATAATTTAGTTTGACATTTCATGAAGTTATTTATAATTTAGAGATCATATATTTTTTGGGATTGTGATCATTTTTACAATCAAAGAATTATGAAAACCCTAGTCTTATGTTCAAGAATAAATGAATAAAGTTTATAAATGATTCCAACAAGTATTCTCGTACGTGCATTTATTTTGATTTTTCTTGAAACTAACTCTTTTTGTTTTATTAGAATGGGAGAAAAGAAAAAGGAAAAAAAAAAAGTCAAATTTACAGTCTTACTCATGAATAAATAAATGTTCTTTTTTCGTATTTTCAATTTATAGTAGTTTTTGTTTTTTGGAAACAAAATTTTTCGTAGAACAAATACAATAAGAACAATTTCTTTAGTTTATTTAGGGTGCGTTTGATTATGAGAATGGAATTGTGTGGAAAGAAAATAAATTTTAAGTTATTCAATTGTNCGTTTGATTATGAGAATGGAATTGTGTGGAAAGAAAATAAATTTTAAGTTATTCAATTGTCTCGAATTTATTTGTATGTAAATTATTAATTAAATGTGTTTGATTAATTTAGTTTTCAATTTATGAGTTGGGCGCTTTAACCATTCAGCCATGGATGCTTAGAGGGGATCCTCGTACATGGTGAATAGAATTCTTGTCATGATGCATGAACTAATACACTGTCTAATTCTTTTTCGTAATGGAAAATGATAGGTTGAAATAGCTATGTGATATTCTTCCAAAAAACGATTATGTTATACTTGTTCATTTTTTATTTGTAGGTACAAGGTAGATGAGAAAGATGAGATAGATGAGAGAGAAATAGAGAGAGTGAATTACCTGAAAAATAAAATCACGTCTCCTTGAAATAAATATTTTTCTCGTTTCCAAGGAAAATATGGTTACACGACAAAAAAAAGGAAAATATTTTTATTAGAAAAAATTGTTAATAAAACAGCACAAAAGAGAGAAATTAGGTGGAAAAAACACAGCATATATAAAAAATATTGACAATCAAATACATCCTTACTAAAATCGAACAATAACATACGATAGAATTCAAATTAATGTGTGTATAAAATATCGAAAAATTCGAATTCATGGCTAAGAAAATTATTTCAATGGACATAATAATGTGTCACGTTCGTAATTTGTGATTCAAATTAATGTGTGTATAAAATATCGAAAAATTCGAATTCATGGCTAAGAAAATTATTTGAATGGACATAATAATCTGTCACGCTCCTAATTTGTGTATTTATAGTGCCACGTTTTGATATAGACTCGTAGTAAAGGAGGTTGGTTTGAAATTCCTCGATGGCAAAAAAATTGTGTTTTGAAGTGCGACTTATTGATTTCAGAGAGAAAACGTGGTTTCTTGTGAACCAAATAAACTTGTTAGGTGTTCTACGTGGCTATAAATTAAGATAAAGACGTGAAGAATCGAAATTGGAAGTAGGTACGGCGGAATTAGGTAAAGTAAGAATGGTTAAAAAAAAAAAGAAGGATTATTAATTATTTCTACCGTAGATATTTTAAAAAAATCATGCATCACAATTAACATATTTGGATTTGTCAACTGTTAGAGATAATAAAAAATATTAGCTAAGATAAAATATTGCGTAAATAATTTGTCATTATCTTTACCCCCAGTAATTTTCATCTCGTAAACATTACATATAAGAGTATTTTCAATTTTTTATATTATCTTTTTTGAAATCAAGAATTTCATTCATATTTATATCAATTTTAAATTTTAACTTTAAGTAAATTTTGATAAAAATTGATGAATTATGTGATTGAAAAATCATAAATCCCGTAAAATATAATTAATTGTTGACTTCGACTTAAATTTTAATATAATTTTTTAGTCATACAAACAGAAGCTCAATTTGCATAACGTAATAAAGTCAAAATACTTTTAAAAAATTATACTGACTCGAAGTGCTTTTCAAAATGGTCCATTAAATTTAAAGATAAGAACAAAAACAAAATAGGGAAGAATAGAATTAATGGAAAATAAAAATAGCTTGTCATAATATTTTTTAAAAAAAATTGAAAATGAAAGAATGTTGCAAGAGGTGAGGAATGCATTGATGCACCTAACTTCTAACAATAATTGAACTTCCATGCACATTAATACCACCCACTCATTTTATTAAACACCCCCCCCCCCCCCCCCGCCTTTTTTTCTTATTTCATTCCCTGTTACACAGTCAAAGGATGTACAATATGACAAATAGACAAAGATTAGAAAGGTCACCTAAATCTCTTCATTACAAAATTTTAGTTGGGGTAGTTGAGCCCCAAAACCCACCCCCAGTCCACATGTTTTTCTCTCCCTTTCCCAGTAATCCCCATTTTGTATATAAATCCCCTCGTAATTATCTCCATATATAGCCAATTTCACATTCTTAAAAAAATCATCGAAACTTCTCTCCAATCCTCGTATTCTCAAATTTATGGACCGATCCACAACTTTTTCTTGTCTCGTCCCTTTTTTGATATTCGCTTGTATTTTCCTAGCCATGCCCGTCATTGGGCAGACGAGCAGAGCCTGCACTGGAGCAATGTTGAGTAGCTTTGGCAATTGTATCGGTTTTCTTACTAGCCGTTCCAATGCATCTTCACCAACTTCAGAGTGTTGTAGTTCACTCAGGAGCCTAATGAGCAATGGACAAGATTGTTTGTGCCTTATTGTTACGGGAGGTGTTCCTTTTCAAGTACCTATAAATCGAACATTAGCAATTTCTCTCCCACGTGCCTGTAGGATGTCTGGGGTGCCTATTGAATGTAAAGGTGATACAACATGAACTATATTCGTGTTTCTCGTTTTCCAAATTTTATCGAGTTTCAAAATACTTATTATTCTTTCTTTTTTTTTTTTAATGCAGCCACTAGCACTCCGATTCCAGCTCCAGGTATATCATCTTTTAAAATTTTGATACAACTTTACTTTTGAGTTTCATGCTTCACTAGAATAAGAAGCCTAGGTTTCTAAGAATACGTGACAAAGGTTGGGGAAATCATTTCAAATTTAGGATCATCTTAAAAAGTTACTTTATTAATTATTAAGAGAAATAGTTCAAACTTTGTAAGTTAATTACTTATTTTATATTTATTTGACTTGGGATATCTCCTTTAACACTTATGGTTTGATTTAACAGGTCCAATCAATCGACGAGAGCGTGGATCAAACATGTCACCAAGATCATCTCCTAGTAGGCCTACAGGTTTTAAATTTTCAATTAAATTTTAGAAGAATTCAAATTCTTAAGGTATTATTACTCCATAGCATCAGCAAAACATTGATACTTTTGTTCCAACTATTTTGCAGCTCCAACTTTTCCAGTGCCATTTACACCACCTCAGCCCCCGGCCGGCGAGATAACACCACCAGAAGGAGACATGACGCCACCAGCACCAGAAGGAGATATTGTTCCGACGCTGACACCGCCAGGAATGCGACCGACTTTGACTCCATCAGCAGCCCAGCCAGCTAACAGTCTTTCGCCATCTCTTCTAGTAGCTGTTCTGGGAGTCATTTTCTTCGAGTACTATTAATGCGCGATAGACCTTTTTGTGTCATAATGTTTAGGCAAATTATTTTTTCAATAATTAGGGGACATTTGATTTTTGATTGTTTGGATAAATTGGTTAACCTTTTGTCTCATTTTGTGTGCAAAATGGTGATTGTAAGAAAACAATTGTTTTAAACATTAGACTTATTTTTTTATTGTGAATTGTGTAGTTGATTTAAATTTATTAAGAATAAGATTTAATTTGTCTTGTATGAACACTGTATCTCTGTTTTGTACTATAAATATGAATTCTTAAAGCATTTTCTAATTAATATTTTTATATAAACACCCGTCTACTTGGGAATGACCCCAATACCCACATAAAAGGGTGCTTAATATCGATAAAGTTAAATAGCATTAATGAGTAAAATTTAACATATTTTATATACATACCAGTACCACCATCAAAACTGATTTAGAAAATTAATAGGAAAAAAAAAATAGAAGAAAAATTCAAAGTTTGATGCTAGAAATGTACACTGTTGGAACAATTTACCGTGATACATTAGTATTGCTGCGTTGCATCAAACTTCATTTCATTTCAAATTTGTTATTCTTCAAGAGTATTGCTGTGTTGCATCATTAGTATTCAACACGTGATACATAAGTATTATTAAATGATAAGTTCAGTTAAATAAAAAAAAAATGAGACCTATTTAATGTAAATGATATTTTTTAATGTCAATGATATTTTAGCATTACTCTCTTTATATATAAAAAAAAAAATGTATTCATCTATTTTTAATATCTCATTAGAAGGACAACCTATGTCCTTTCTAAATTAATTTACTAATTATTTAAGATTAATTCAAACCATATATGTAATATCCCGAATTGGCGTTGGAGCTTAACTGAATAGCTTGTGAAATTTATGACCAAATCAAACTCTATTAAAACTTTAGGGACCAAAGTAAAAAATTTGGATTGTTGGGATTCATTTGCGTCCTAAAATGCTTAAATTAAGCATACTGGCCATATCGCAGTTAGTACAAGCCCAAGATCTCAATTTAATCTCGTGAAAATTATACACCAACCTGTTTTTAAATATGACGATTTAAAAATAAGATGTAAGGTTTACTTAACCATGAACCAGGTGTTTAATCAAAATTAAAATTACTCTCTCTATCATATCTCGTTTTCTTTCTCGTATCTCACTCTACTCTCTGATGCCTACCCCCAAACTCATTTTTTTTTCTTTTTCATAGAGTTCACAACAGCGACGTTGTCGCCAGTGTGAGTGCCATACAGGTCACCGCTGTGCCCAGAGCTCGGCGAGGCAATGACTCTCTTAGTGCCGTGAAGTTCTTCAAGCGACGATCAGTTCATCGCTGAGTGGCGCTGTGTGAGACGTCGACGACGAATTGAGCCCATAGAATGCCGCACATAGAGGTACTCTTAGCTGTTGCTGCAACAGTGAACCTTAGCTATTACAACTCATTTTGAATTGGGATCGCCGATCTGAACTAGGTTGTCAAAAATTGAGTAGACATTGTTGAGGGTATGTTTTCTGTTGCCGATTTGGTGGTTTTGTTGTGGTGGTTGTTGCTGGTTTGCACATTGTGGTGCCTCACACGACTATAGCCAAGTCAAGAAGGACCATTTGGTATGTAGAGAGGTATGCTTTGTGCTGCTGATTTTGTGGTTTTGCTGTGGTGGTGGTGGTGAAATGTTGGTGATGGAGGTGGTGGTTGGTGGTTTGCACAATGTGGTGCTAGTTCAGGTGAGACCGTGGTGGTACGATGAGGTTGTGATCACTCACAATTTGTTCACAAGTCATAGGTTACTGTGCATAGATCACATATTAATGTCTACAGGTTACATGTCACTATACGTAGGTCACATATCAATGACTATAGGTATCAAATCAATTAAAATTGGTCACAGAGCAATAATTTATGTTCACGGGTTATACATCATTGACCATTGGTCATATTGTATAGATCACATATCAATATCAACATCTCACGATATTAACTAGTCACGAATCAAATGTCATATGTCTTTGTGCATCGACATCATGTCACATATTAAAATTCACGGGTCACAGTTCATATGTAGGTCACAGGTAACAGTTCACAAGTCATTTTGCATAGATATCAGATAATGTCTACAGGTCACAGATCCAAAGAGAAATTGGTCACAGATCATTGGATTAATATCACACGTAACGGAGGTTATATATCCAAGAGAACTAGTTATAGACCATTTAATCAACATCATAGGTAACAGTTTACGTGTACTTTAAATCACACCACCAAAAATTCATCAATTGAAGTTCAATTAGCTAATCTGTCAATTCTCATCAATGTTTTGTTAAATTAAAAATCTAAACAAGCCGCTACCCTTGAGATACTCTTATCATGGATCTCAAATCAAGTGAATGTCGTGATTGTGGCTGAGATTGGAGAGAGATTGGAATTGATCGAGAATTATTTCATATATAATATTTATTAATTACAGCCCGAATTTTGAATTTGCTCTCGCCAATTTATTAAGAAAAGTTTGATTTTATTTATTTCTGTCAAACTCTATTATTTCCTTCTAATTGGACGCCTAGTTATTATGATTATTGTATTATTTGCAACTCTAATTCTTCCTTATGAATGTGAGACTTTGATAATAAGTAATATACATAGAAGTCTATTGATTTGTCTATTTCTTTTTTTGTTTCTCTCTTTATTTTATTACATATTATCACCATTCTAGGAAATTGAGATAGCAAAAGTTGTTTATTTTTCTGCTCACAAATCTCTAATCAAGTTGAGGTAGGAAAAGCAAACTTCTTAAAAGGAAAAAAAAAAAAAAAAACGAAATTACATCGTCTGTATTTCAAAAGAAATTCCAATTCCAATTCATATTACAATCAAGGTCAATTCGATGAAAGGTAATGATATTTTTTTCACGTGGTTTCATGTGAAAGGATTCTTTATTTGTATTTTAAATGTGACTAATGACTCCCCAATAATATATTTTAATACGTGTGCAGTTGTACATGAATTGGAAGTCAATTGTTTTTTTCTTCCTTCAGGCATGTTGTAAATTTTTTATAGCCACACAATTGTTCTTGTAGTATTGATGTTACGCCCTGAGCCTTGTGAACAGGCCGTTATATTACACACGGTCTATTTTGAGAGAGCTTAAGTCTATCTTATTCATCACGATTGTGTAATTCTATTGTTTATATTATTTCATTTAATTAGACCAATAAATAAATAATGGATACCTTGAAAATTTATAATAACTTTGTACAATTTTACAAGTTTTCAACAAAAACATAATTTTCAAAATCACGACTACTACAAATACTTAATATTAATTCCTAAAAGTAAATTAGATATGAACATTGCCTAAATCTTGTCTAATTCTTAGTTCTTTGCCAATCGAAAGTCGCAGAAGATTTGGAACATAAACTGTGCAAGGAAACAAGATGAAGAACGGTGAATGCTTTGATTTATTTTGAACATCTGAATGCTCTGATTTGGGACATAAACAAATAGAGTCCGGGACTTTTCGTGGACTGGTCTTTGACTAGGTTTAAAGGGTTTGATTAAAAGAGAAAAACCACCCGTCAAAAAAAAAGCGAGTGTATGTTTATGCCTAAATGCACTTTAGGCGGTCAACGTAGAATTAACCGCTCTTTGCATGCGTTGAGACAAGGTAAGGCATTTTCTTCAAGCACTGAGTTTAGGTATGCTAGGACATATAGCCTAAACAAGTTTAGAACAAGTTAGAAGAAATTCGTATATGTCAGTTATGTGATATTTTAGTAGATTTTGTGCAAGCACCAAAAAGAACGAAGATTGATGGCCTAAGTGTCGCGAAAAATTGAAATAAAACCAAATGCTACTTATATACAGTGAAGGGAAATGCAGGTATAATTTTTCAAGAAAAAGGTCAAAATTATGCGGTTGAAAAAAGGGAACAAATAAGTTGGGCTAAAATTTCATCTTGAGACAAAATCTATACTGGAAACCGAACTTTAATTTACCTCAATTAAATCTCTGAACTTCAATTTAGTTTCAAATTGAACCACTGATGCGTAATTAATTTAAAATTCACAGCTCTGTCATTTGTTGTTTCTCCAAATGATGAAAATTGCTTAATCGACAATCACACCAAAAAGAATCTTCCACATAACAGTTGCTCGGGAAGCCAATTTACCATTACGATATGCCATAAAAGTGTTAAAATGAAAATAAAAAATAAAAATACATATTAGTCATTCGATCTAATGATAGTCATAATTCTCATTGTACCTTTTTCATAGCATGAAAGATCAATTATAATATGACTAAAAACTAAGTTATTTATGTCAGTTTGATAAACAACATGTGATGAAATGTGATAGAATGTGGAATTTTGAATTGAAATTTGATTTTCGCTAAAACTTAACGGGTCGCATATAGAATTTACCCAAATAAGATACCATTTTCATTCAAGTAAAAATAAATTTTATTTCAGAAGTGATTCTCACTTACCGCCTGATAAGTTTTTCTCCAATTATAATCAATAAAAATATATTCTTATTTTTGAAACTTATAAGTAATAAATTCCGGAAAATAAAAATCTGATTTCCCGCCATTTCACACTCAACAACAGAATAACCACCTCTCTCTAAACCTCTCCCTCTGCCATGAACGAAACTTCAACACTGATTATCCATATCATCCTCGTCACCATCCACATCTTCCTACTCCGTAGCGGTGATTCCCTTTCCACGCCACCACTGCCGTCTCCCCCAGTCACCTGTTCCGACGAGCTGGTCACCTTCTCACCATGTCTTCCCTACATCGCCGCTTTCCCCAATAACATTTCGGAAATCCCTCCCCCTCAATGCTGTGATGACGTCTCCATTACCTTCACTTCCGGATCGGCCATCTGCCTCTGCTATTTGGTTCGCCGGCCTGGAATTCTCGGATTTCCGCTTAACTATACGAAGCTCATGTCTCTCACTTCTGTCTGTCCGGAGAAGCGTCATGGATCCAAAGCCAATTTCTCTCTCGAGTCTCTCTGCTCAGGTTCCAGAATACATCGATATATATATATATATATATATATATATATATTTCCTTGGATTCAGTTAAATATTTGAGAAGTATAATATATTTATTTTTTTATTATGATTTAATTCTGAGCTGTTTAGCTATATCTATCATTTGATCAATTGATAGAAATTTTGATTTATATATTTTTGATTTAATTATAATATGTTTAGCTATATGTATTATTGGTTATTTGATAGAAATTTTGATTTTTCTTTGCTTGAATACAAAAAAATTGAAGATGGATAAATATACAATCTGTCTGGGTTATTGAGTTTTCAGTTGTGTGTAATTTTGCTATTACGGATGAACATATGCATTCAAGTGAAACAATCTGATATATCGATCAGAGTTTGCCAAATGTCGTTCATTTATTTGATTTAATTTGAATTTGCAATTAATTTACATGAATTTTAGAAAAGCCAATTTTTTATTAAAGGACTTCAGTTAAGTATGAAATGAAAACTGATTTTCTATTCCCCAAACTAATTGCGGTCTTTGCTTCAAATATTCCGAAGTTGAAGATTGAGCGGCTTCATGTCAGGTGCTCAACTTGTTTTCTCCCTATCTCTTGTCATAGAATGGGAGAAACGAATTCAATAGGAGTTCCCTATCAATGTACATTAGTGTATTTTTTGTTGTTTTTCAGTCTTGTGCATACACGGTCATTCATTGCTTTAACGAGATAGCTACTCAACCTTCTTATAACTTAGACTCAAACTTCATAGCATAAACTTTGGCTTTTCAAGCTTGGCCTTCTTGTGGCCTGGGTTCAACCCTTTCTTGCCTTGAACTCCTCTTAAACTCAGCTTTCTTATAGCTTGATCAACTTGTTGACTTTGGTAGCGGTCTCCTATCTACACATACCCGGTTGATCTCACGGTGTTACGTTATTTTGTGTATAACACTTCAAATTTGAAAGTCTTACATGTGAATGTTCACCAAACCTGTTTTGAAGTTAAATAAGGATTGAGCAATCAGTCCCTTAATTTATACCATCTCATTTACTAAATCCTAAGTTGATTTCTTTAGTAATTTGCTACTTGTACTTAAAATATGTACATAATGAATTACATAATGTGACGTGGAGGGAAAATATTAGATGAAAAAGTGGATTGTGTTTTAAACTAGCAAATTGTAGAATGTGACATTATGTAATATATTGTGTAATTCTTAATGTACATTTAACAAGATCCATTTCTTTATGCTTATACTTTGAGGTATGTTAATCAACAATTTTGAATTTCGTGAATCAGAATCAGCTGCCCTGCCACCTCTCAACAGCATAACAGGTCATGCACCTACTTATTTGGCTCAGTCTTAGCTTCATCTTTTTTCGTCTTCTTTTCGCATGATGTAATGAGGATGATTGTCGTGCTTTTATATATATATCTCAAGTTTACTTTTAAGTTACTATTTTTAATTAGTAAAATTTATTTTTCTAGAAAGTAAGTCTTAGCTTAGTTTCTAGAGAGTTCAAGAGGCTTGTAGTTATTTATTGATCATATTGCAGTTTTATGTTGCAGATCCACACCATTCCAAGCCAAACAACTCTGGTAAAAATCTGCAATGTAGCAATCTTCTTGAATATTTGTAATATAATTTCTATAGTAGTTATATACTTCCTTTTCATGAGGTTATAATATAATTTCTCCAGTTCATAAAAACAAAAGAAAAGGGGAAAAGTGTAACTTTATGATTTGCTGGTAGCATGGAAAACATAGCAAGAGTTATCATAGGACTAGCATAACATATTCAGCGCACTTGAATGGAGTCTTGAAACAAAATGAAATTTAGTAATCAATATCAAATTTCGCTGAACTCATCGTACATAACACAAATTCAATTTTTATTGCTATTTGTAGGTGCTGGTAGTCCTGCACCCTCTTTGATGGGCTCAGCTCAAGACTCCATTGATGCCGCTTCAGTCGCACCAAAGCCTTCTGATGAGTTACCCACTCGACGTAGGAATTCGACTATACCTACAAGAATTTCATCTGCTACTAAAAGGATTCATAGTCGAACTTTCCCTGTAATCGCAGCATTCCTTGTTTATGTTGTACACTTGATTGTACTAACACCCTACGATTCAACGATAGGCAGCATATTCTAGTCTCTACAGAATGGCCTCACCAAAAACTTTGCCTAAACTCCATAATAGAGTAAATCAAACTAGTGATTTGAACACAGGTTATATCAGTTTGGACAACATCTTGCTTTGAACATCGAAGTTGCTAAGAGTAAAAATCGGTCCAATTGCTGTTTTTGTTTGGTTGGTTCTTTGGACCTAGTTTTGGTGCACGGGAAAAGGAGGTGATTGTATGGGAAATACTTCAACTAAATTCATAAATAATATCATCAAACTAATCATTTTCAACCATCCGGATATTCAGCTTTCAAAATTTATAGTTTGAAAGTAACAATAATCCTAGGCACGTCAGATGGCATTTTATTTTAGCCATCCCACGTCACATCAGAGGGCATACAATTATTTTTTGCGTTATCCCACGACACATCAGAGTGCTAAACATTGTTTTCTGTCTCACACCACTGCACATCCAAGGGCTCAAAGTTGTTTTCTGCCTCACTGGACTGGAAATTAGAAAGCTTCTAGCTCACCCCACTGCACATCAGAGGAGTCATAACTATTCTCTGCCTCAACAAACTGTACTTCCGAGTGCTTTAAGCTGTTTTCTTTCAGCCTCATCGCACTGGATATTAGAGGGCTTGAATCTGTTTTCTGGCTCACCCCACTGCACATTCAGAGGGCTTAAAATCATTTTCTAGCTCGCCCCCACGGGACATCAGATGGCTGATAATGAATTCCACTTCATAGCTTGAATACTCTTCCTCTCCAGGCTCTTTTTCAGGAAGAAAGGTACCCTTAAATGAGCCATTATCCACACAATACCACAGGAGCTTGTCCCAGTATGGATCCTACAACTTTCCAGAAAACAATGAATTTTAGCATATGAATGAACATATACAATGAAATTTGCCTAAGAAGGAAATGGCAATATCAGGAAGATAATGGCTGTATATGCTACAAATTAATTAATTATATTTTCATATGATAATTATCTACAATTTCTAGCAATAATGTATTCAACTTTACCTTGCAAAAGATGTGTGGATTCCCAGCTACAATAAGCAGAGATTAGGCTCGGGTGACTGCAATGTTGAACCTTGCTCACAAATAATGTACTTTGACAAATTCGTTGTGTTTCACAGTTGATAGTACAGTAGATATATTTGATTTGACTCTCTTGACCTTGGAATTGTTCGACGCTGCCAATTTTGTTAAACCACGATGGATTGCTTCCTTCCCTTCCGTCGTCACAACTTTGAATACCAATGAAAAGCAAAGGGAACTCCTCCTTTCGGAAGAGATTTTCCCGTACTCTCCTCATAGCACGGGATCAATTACCCACCATAAAAAAAATTCTGAAGGAAGGTGCAATATTGCTGGATGAGAGAGATAATTTCCAACCAATTTGGTGATATAATTCTCATCTCGACTACCATATAACTTGCAATCGAACAGCCTCTCCAAATATGAAACTTTGAATCCATTGTTTTAGCATCTTTACAAAAAGTTACCGGACCTAGCTGCAAAGGATCTTCAGCTAGAACAACTCTATAAGGTGAGATAGTGGAACCACTAAAGCTTGGCCTGCCTCGTCCAAGAAAATATGTGAGAAATGTCCTCTCTTTATGACACGCCCCACTCCTCATAAGGCTAGTGGACCCGAAGTGTGACGTGCGTCGATTATCAGTGGCGAATCTAGGATTTTGAGTCAGCACGGGCGGCCGTTGACCGTTGGCAGCAACAAAATATTAAGAGTCCCGTTTGATACTCTTTTTTTATTTTTTTGCAAAAAAGGCATTTTGGAATAGTAATTTGATAGAGAATGTGCGGTTCAAAATAAGGAAAAATTTTGAATTTATATATAATATTATTTTATTGAAAAATGTGTTTTTGAAAAAATAAAAAAAAGAGAAATTTTGCAAAAAAAAAAAAGGATCAAACAAGGTCAAAAATTTAAATATAACAATAATTTTATTCAAACCAAATATATATAATTTTGTTGTACAA
>CAIGRP010107388.1:0-10393 GCA_903798385.1 Fraxinus cuspidata | reverse complement strand
TTTCCAATATTTTCTAAACTTTAATTTCATAAAATATATAATTGCACTAAAATCGAGGTCATTTTTGTATTTATGAAAAAGCCTTACAATTATATAAACTCCAAATAAAATATTTATAGATTCATAAAAACTTCAAAAAAAAGTTTAATTTTAAAAGGTAAAAGTCAATCAGATTCATTCAAAATAATTTCATCCTCGTTTCTAAAATGCCTATTGTTATAAAATTCAATTATCAAATGTTCAGATTATTCGTATAATTTTAATATTAAGTAAGTGGAGTTCTATCAATACATTACGTCACTAACAAATGTTTTCGTATTCATCACCCCAAATTCGATACAAAATTTCTCAAAAACTTGTTTTCTAGTAGTTGAAATCGTGATATATACTAGTACACCCCTAATTCTTTGAATTTCATTCTTAATATATTTCAATAATCATGCACAATTAAATTAAAAATATGACACATACAAAAAAATATAAAACAAATAACCACCGAAATCGAGCTGCAGTGCCATACACAATTTATCGAAAAATGCTTTATTAACACTAGCATTGTCGAATGTAAAAGAACGAATTTTACTCTCGTAACGTTCTATATATTGTTAGCATTGTGAAGGAACTAAATAATTTTAAAAAAAATAATTTTTTTATGTATACATCGAAGTGGGTCTATGTAATGTGCAATTGCAATTATATAATATATTTTAGTAATCCATTCCCATATATCTGAAGTTAAAGATATAACACTCATATACTTTTGTAAATCGGTAATCAATTGTTTCATTGTATGGATGAAATATTCTATTGTATCTGAATAAAGAGTGTTTCGACTTATCCCAATGTATCTTGGTTGAAAATGTTCTTTCATGTGCAAGACAAAATTGCTAGAGGTAACTCAACAGCGGCAACGAACTTTACCATTCCTATTTGAGTTTTTTCCTCCGAATACATCCACGTGGAAAGTGGCAAAGAAGTAGAGGCGACGCCTGAACTACCAATTGCACCTGCGTTTGACGGGCAGCAAGAAGTTCATAGTTTGCCGCACATATTTTATAGTGGCGATTGAGGTGGGTGATACTAATGTCTTTTTACCATATCAATTATGGTTGACAGTAATTACATACTGCTTTAGACTCTGCGACCCCCATCAACCACACGATCTGTTGGAATCAATTTAAAGTGATTCCAACATTTTGCCTCTTGTTTCTCTTTCGTTTCTCTTTTACATCGGGAATATCTAATTCCTATTCCTCCTCATGTTCCGCTTCGAAAACATCACTGTCACCCAAAGCAATTGGTTTACTACATCCATAAGCATCCAAATCTGGAATATTTTTGGGAATTGGTACTTCGTTCAAACTGAAAAAATCATTATGAAATTGACTTTGTGGCGTGATAGATAATTCACCTCAGATACCAAACAAGCCCTCAACAAATGAGTGTGAATCCATTTATGAATTGTGATGAAATGTATAGTAAGTAATTAAGTAAGTAAATTATAAGTATGGAAAGAAATCAAGAATTGAAAGAAAGTTGATGTGTAAAATTATAATTGTAAATTTATAATGTGATAACTGATATTGAAGATAGAAATGAATGTAGTGGATTATTGGAATGTGGAAGAGAGTTAGAGTTGCTGTAAAATGTAGTAAATCATAGTTAAGTGGTTGTTCCAAACGGCCATTGAACAATATCAGTGACCGTTTGCAACGGTATACAACCACTAAACTTTCAACAGTCCACGAGCTCGTGGCTCGTCGTTCATGGGCAAACCGACCCACTCGGCTAGTGCTTGAGCTTGTCAAATGACGAGTCCGAGCCGACGAGCAACTTTGCCCCTTTGACACCTCTACCACAACATAAGGGTTTTTTTAAATGAGAATTATCTTTTAAATTATTTAGTTTCCATCTGATGAAACTATAACTGGTTCATAAATAAGAATAGTAGTGAAATTCTCGAAATGTGTGGACAATAAATGTATGATTAATGTTTGAATTAAAATAAATTTATGAACAAAATTATAGATTATATCTAAATGAAAGCGTAGTTTTTGTATTGGCCATTTTTGTTTTAGATCTACGCTACCTAACTTTAACGGCGCATTGAAAAATATGAAAAGACATAGCCCCTTTTGTACCCATTAACTAAAAATTCATTTTTTTTTAAAACACATTTTCAATCATACATTTAAACATTAAAATATTTTGCACTTAAATTCAAATCTTTTTTCAACTTTTAAATCATATATTCCCCAAAAATTCAATATTATAAACTTATTTTCAACAAAAATAAATAAATAAATAAATGGGCACAACCATTTGGCATATTTACTTGTTATTTTTTCGGAGATCGCTGTAACTTGTAACCCAAATGATGTACAAGGCTCAATCCACGTGGTAGATATGAAATGCAACTTATATTTTTTTTACTAGACAAAAGTGCTGCAATCCAATACACAATCCCAACATTGATTTCTTAATCAAATCGTATCTGTTGGAAGGGCAGCATAAATTTGATACTATCTCTTTTATTATAACTTAGTTATTATTCTCGAAGAAGTCGGGGACAAAAAATATTTTTTATACTAGGCTGACGCAATAAAATAAAATAAAAAGATTTTTCTTTCTTTTTCGTTTTTTTTTTTTTTGAAAAAAATTATCCCCTCCCTTGGCCACTGAACCTGATTCTTACCCAGCTTTCTTTCTCTTCTATATTCTTCTGCTTCTACTAACCTCTAAAAATTCCTTTGTGATACGGTGTTTTGGGATTTGGTAAAACTCCGTGGAACGATGGTAGGTTTTAGAGGATTTGAGTAGTTTTGACTTGTGGTTTCATTATAGATGCAAGAGTTTTTCTTGAAGTTCATGTGCGATTTAGGATCTTTGAGTGGAATCTGTAGTGTAATCTTCATCCTTGTATCATTTTCTAGTTGATTATAGTGAAAAGAGAAAATCTATATTTTGGACCTCAGAGTATGTTTGATGGATATTACCGAGGAAAAAATATATTTTAAATAGTGGTGTGATAGGGAATATATGGTTAAAAAGTAAAGAAGAGTTATTGAGGTGATGAAAAATGTTATTTTATTGAAAAATGTGCAGTTGAAAATGAATTTTGAAAGAATGTATTTGGAAAGAATGTGTGTCAAACAGGGACTCAGACGCATAGTAGGCAGGTGGTGGATAAACTGCCTACTTTTTTGGGCGAACAATTTCTGTGCTTTGTGTTCTTTACATTTTCCGCAACTTTGTGCTTGATCTTGGTATATAGTGGATTGATGATTCAGTTAAAAGTAATAACATCTTTGGCATGTTTGTCTGGTACTCTTCATGTTTCATTTTACTAATCTTAAAGTTATTAGTTCTACACTAAAATCATCTAAAACGGGGTGAATCGTGAATAACGCGGAATTAAAATCAACAAGTTACCTTTTAATTATTTTAGATATTTAGTCAATCAAGTCAATTTTATTATATGTTGAATTATCACAATAGTAAATAAAGCAATAAACAACACAAGATTTGTTGACGGAAAAAATTCTTTATAGGATAAAAAGCTCTTGGACTAAGCTAGTAACTTCCACTATTGATAATAAAAACTTACAGTATGATCCAACCTAGAAAAATTCACTAGACTCCCTAATCTAATTCCCGCAATCTCCAAAACCAACTGAAACGTACTTCACTAATATATGTTCCTGATCTTCTGGAATTATCTATCTCCTATGAATCACCAAGAACACTTTGTTCTTGTACTATTCCTCTACTTCTGGTCCAACCTTCCTTAATTTTTAGCAACCTCTGAAAACTATGGAAAAAATACCTTCCTGATTATACTTAGGATGTGTGTGTTTTGGATTATATGATTTTGATGTTTTTCTCAACTTGTGGTTGATTGATCTCAAAATGTAGAATTGTTGATTGATCTCCAGAGGATATTATGAAGGTAGAAAATAATGATCAACCACCATTTTCAAGAAGTAGGGCTTGAGTGTTTATGTTACGGAGGTATTAAGTATTATAGGATAACTCTTGAAAATTAAGAACTATGGCTTCTCAAAAAACACTGTCGCTTGAGCGCCGACTAATGACGGCGAGCGACAGGACACCTTCAGGCAACATGCCAACGACCTTGGTTTTGTTTTGAACGCTTGAGCATCAGTTTGGTGGCATGCTAGCATAAATCAGCTGACTATTTCTCCATAATCCATACTGGACCTAATTCATCTATACAACACCCCAAAAGACTCATTAATTTTTACAACTCTTTTATAATAATCATTTTGTCTAAAGAATTGTCAATACAACTTAAGACCTAACAATCACCCCTTTAACATTCTGTGACAAAACTATACAATAGAAGTCAAGGAAGTAAAAACAAAACTAATATACCCAAATTCAAACTCAAACTGAATGTCTATGTAATGCATTCCTTGTTAAACCTCTTTGCTGAAATCAATAACTTAAATACCAAGTGTAAAATCACGTGAAACAGAAAATATAACTATTAAAACAAAGTATCATAAATGTTAGCTAGATTGAAAAGTAATACCAATGTTAATCAAAACGCCAACTAAAATATTACTATCACAAAACACTATCATCTCCTCCCTTATTGCAAACTTTGTAGTTAAAATTAGACTAAAATGTGAAATGTCAATCATCTCTTCTCCTTTTTTCACAAATGACGAAGGGAACCATATTAACAATATATAATAACTCAAAGATGCAATTGATAGCATGCACAAACATAATCAGTGATTAGTAAACTTTTCCACGTACAATTTAAGTTTACATGGTGTAAATTGTATAAATAACTCATGTATGTAAAGTGACACTAATTTCTTGAGAGCAGGGCTCCAAATCTTAAATTTGTGAGAAATGAGATACTAAATATCACTGTTAAGTAAGGTTATTTCTCTAATAATGAAAATCAAATAAAAAATGCATATTAGGACTTATAAATGAAACTCATTTTTAATGTATATTATTATTTTCTTCCCTTGACTTTGAGCATATATACATTTTCGCACAATTTCTATTTTTCTTTTTAAGCTCATCATTTTTCTTTTCAATTTTTTTTACATCTTATGTGCAGACTTTTCTTCATTAAGCGATTAAGATGACCCTTGTAATTAGTTTTGAGTCGACGACTCCAAGTTAGTTGACATAGAGCATTGGGTTATGAGAAACTTCTTGGACTTAATTATTCAAATCAAATAGGCTTTGAAGAAGAGTATAAGACGAAACATTTTTTTCTTAAGGTCAATCCATGTTCAAGGTAACCTTATCAACAGATGACAGCCATCTCAAATCTTACACGTGCCTAAATGTTTTTGGAGACACAGCTATAAATAAAGTGTGTAAAGCCTTACTATTCCAATTACGCTCATCTAGTTTAGTCTTCAACCAATTAGATATCGGAGTGGGGTGACAATATCATTAACGGTGCTAGAAGGAGTAGTCCAACTTTTTACTACACTCAACGAAATACGCTCATCTATCGATTTCAGAAAAGCTCTCATTCTAACTTTCCAATAGGCGTAGTTACGTCATCCAAATATGGCGAGACAGACAATAAACTACTCATCTAGAAAACTAGGGCCATGATTCGAATTTGGGCTCTGATACCACTCGAATGCTACTAGTTTGACCTTAAAATCACCTATAGGGGGTGAATAGGTGAATAACGGAATTAAAAGTTATCAATTAAAAGCAATAAGTCACATTTTAATTATTCTAGATTGAATTGCCCAATAGTAAATAAAACAGTAAACAATACAAGATTAGTTGGGGGAGAAAATCCATTACAGGATTAAAAACTATGGGATCAAGCCAATAATTTACATTATAGACAATAAGAACTTACAATATGATCTAATCTAAAAACATTCACTAAATTCATTGATCTAATTCTTGTAATCTCCAAGACCCGCTGGAACGTACTTCATCACACCTACTCCTAATATTCTAGAATTGTCTATCTCTTGTGAATCATCAAGAACACATTGTTCTTATACCCTTCATGTGCTTCTGGCCCAATCTTCCTTAATTTTCAGCAACTTCTAAAAATTATTGAGAAAGTATCTTTCTGATTATATTTATGAAGTGATTGTTTTGGATTATATGATTTTGATGTTTATCCCAACTTGTGGTTGATTGATTTCAAAATGTAGAATTGTTGGTTGATCTCCAAAAGATGTTGTGAAGGTAGAAAATAATAATCAACCACCATTTTCACAAAGTAGGGATTGAGTATTTATAATATGGCGGTATTGGGTAGTATACGAAAGATAGAACTCTTGAAATCGCAAATTAGGATTTCTCGAAAAATACCGTCGCTCGAGCGCCAAGCTAGCGGCGGGCGACCTTGGTTTTGTTTTGAATGCTCAAGCATCAACTGGCGGTAGGCAAGTTAACGAAAATTTGATGACTCTTTCTCCATGTTCCACACTCAAATCTAAGTATTCCTAGTTCATCTATACAACACCCCAAAAGACTCATTGACTTTTACAATTCTTTTATAATAATTTTTTTGTATAAATAATTACAACTTAAGACCTAACAAGTAAAAGAATCCATAAAAGAATATAATGATGACGAAAAAGAAACATTTGGTGCATGGAAGAAAAAAAAACAAAGAAAGAAAGAAAGGAAGAAGGGGAAACTTGATTTTATTAGAATAAAATAGGCATAAAAAAATCATAAGAGTCTATATTTGGCCCACATTTTTTGAAAAATTCATTTTTTCAAAACTCATTTTCAACTACACATTCTCCCATAAAATAATTTTACACGTAAATAAAAAACTCTTCTTTCCTTTTAACCACACATTCTTCAAAAATTCACCATATGAGGCTCAAACAGGGGGATTCTATTACCATGAAGAAGACTGAATACAAGAATAACTCGTGATAATTGACGGATCTATACAATTTTCCCTTTCTGAGCTTCGGAAAATATGTGATACAATTACTGAGCTTCGGAAAATATGTGATACAATTACTTTTATCATAGTTGGTACTTGTTTGGTCAAATTGTTAATTAGATATGGGAATCATAGAATTTTCAATTCGATCTAATTTATTTGAAATTTGAATAATCTCTTACAGAGTTATAATCTAGTGTAGTTGGATTAAGATAAAGTTTCAGATTGTTCTTATTTTCACAAAAAAAAAAAAATGAGATTCTAACATGGTCTAAATATCCTTTACATTTTAGTGAAAAGTGTATTGTTCAGTCTACAAGTAAAATAAATTGAAAAGTTAAGTTGTAGCTAAACAATACTGAGTTGTCAATTGCAAATTTCTGATTTGAAAGAGAATTGATGTAGCCCATGTTTGATACAAATTAATATTTAGACTTTAATTACATTAAAATTAACAATTAATTTAATCACATATTTTATGAGACGCACAACGTTTCAACCACACATTTCTTCATTTTTTATTAAAATATACTAAAAATCTAATTTAAATCCTCTCCAAAAGGACCTAATTTCACAGTAGTAAATTTCTATAAACACCTGGGGAACTTGTTTACTCATTTCCTTGCGTATTTTTCTCTTCTGTTTCCATTTTTTTTTTATATAAATCATTGTACATAAAATTGCACACCGACAAAACTCGCTTTTTAGGAGACTTGGGAACATGCAAGAAAATGTAGAGCACAATATTGCACCTGTTGGACCAGGCTTTGTAGTATTTCTTTTTTTTTTTTTTTTTAAAGAAAATGAAAATATATGAAATTTGGACTGCCAGGCTGAGATTAAAAACAAGTGCACTTTCATGGATAGCCTCTAGCTAGTGGATAACCCGGTTGTTTTCATCTCTAATATTAACACTATTTAATTTAGGTAGTTATTGTTCTACGAGTTGCCAAAAACTATCACGACCTTATATTTTCGATGAATTTACAGTCAGAAAAGGGAACGTTTCCAGTTAATGAATAATAAATCTGTCAACCTATCTATGTATGACTATGTTAAAAGGGCAAAAAATGAAAGTCAAAGTTAATATTCTTCATTTGATTTATTCCAAGTCCTTGAATCTTTCTTCTTCTTCAACAAATAAACAGATGAATTTGGATCCTTTAAATAGAAAGGTGTTTGATTCAAGCTTTCTCTCTCAATAAGTGGGGTCTAAGCTTATTAACACCGGACTGTTGAACTGGCTTCAGAAAGAAATCTTCTGCTCCTTTCTCTAAGCAACTGTTAATCCTTGATGGAACATTTTCTGATGACATTATCACAACTGGGATGTCCTTTAGTGATGTCGATTCCTGCATATTACATAAATAATACTCCATTATAGTCGTAGGCTTCGACTAGACAAGGTAGAATAACAGACAAATTTGTCACATTTGTCTATTCTGAAGAAATTGAAAATAATGGGAAGTATATGCAAATTGCAGGGGATGATCTCCTGCCCACGGCCACGTCAGCAAGTCAAGTCGTCAGTGTTGTTGACATTTTTTCTTTCCCACCGCGGGCAAGAAAACAATTCTAATGGAAATGATTACCTTGATCTTTATCAAGAGATCATAACCAGTAATTCCAGGCATACAGTAATCTGTAATAATTAAATTCACTTCTACTTCCAGCAATGAACATAAATATATGAACATCAAACAAAAGTATTCAACCAGAAAATCTAATACAAACGAAGCCCATAGCGTTCATATAAAGGTTGAACTAAAATACACTACAGTTTGAATCATACACGATGATTTCTAGTAGTAGCATTTGATTTTGAATCAATACTGTCATCTTGAATCAACCCCAGAAATTCTAGAGCCTTTACTCCAGAATCAACTACAGTAACTGCACATAGTAAATATCAAAATTAAATAGAAAAAACAAAATTGCTCTTAAGCTTAATGCATTAATCAATGTAAAAATACCTTGATAAGAAGAAGTTTTGAGGAGTCTCTCAATCAACTTTCTTTCAACGAGGCTGTCATGAAACTGCGTTTCCGATGCTAACTCTGCTCATTTTCATGCTCTTTGATCAGTATAAAAACTACACAAAAATTGCTTCGAAAACTTATAAGTGCAGAAGGAAGAATGGAGAATAGGGGGATCCCACCAGATATCAATCAGAATCTCACAAATCGAACAAGCAATGAACTTCTTTTTTTCTATTCAAGAATTGAATTTTATATTATAATAATTTAAATTATGACTCTTTAAGAAGGCTGAGGGTGCAATGTTGCCTTTTGACCTTTTGTTTAATGTGTTTACTCCTGCTAATGCATCCCCACCTTCCTGCGAATGCGCAAATATTTCTTAGTTCAATATGCTGTACGGTAATTTTGTCACGCGATTCTCTTTTATAAATTTTAATCAATTGGCCCATTCAAACTCATCGATTATAACCTTCATGCTTATTTTACATGTAAATTGTTCGGTACATATTGTTCCTGTTTTTTACCTTTCCCAATAATTTTTTTTCTTTTTTCAAATTAAATACTTTTCTGAACTTATTAGGTGATGATATTATCTCCATATATTCAAAGAAAACATGGCACAGTATCACAGAAATTCTAGTCAATCCTTCCCATAAAATAATTATGTTCTAGTGTGAATGCCTTCCCTTTCGACTCCATAGCTTCATGAATAGCATCACGCAGAAAACAATTTAATCGTATCGTTCAATACCTTTCTGCTATGTTATACTAGATTCGGACATTTCTTAATAGTGTTACATCTTGCCTAATTTCCATATCTGTTATATAAAATAAAGCATAATGTTTCACCAAGAAAACATTTAGCCTTATTTGACAATCATTATTTAAAATTTTTTTTTTAGTACTCATTTTCAACCTCACATTCTCACAATAAAATATTATTCACATAAACTCAAAATTTTTTGTTCTTTTTTAACCGCACATTTTTCAAATTTGCTATTCAAAAATCCATTCTTTCCAAAAATAAATAAATAAATAAAAGGAAAAAAATCGATTAATCTCGGGCTTAGTGAAATAACAAAATATAAATCAAGTAATTGTCAAATAAAGATGGCCAATGGCCAATGGAAGTGCCAAACATCATCATACCATGACCGCATGATGGATTAGTTAAGATTCTTATTTCGTTAATTAATCGTGCTTTAGGTACAACTAGTTAAGTGTTTGTTTGGAAAGCTTAAGAGTTGTTGAAAAATTAAAATTAAAGTCAACAATTAGTTTTAATTATATATTTCATAAAATTCATGATTTTTATCAATTTTTTAATCATAAATTTCATCAACTTTTATCAAAAACTTCTATTAAAAGCTATATTAAGCACTCCCTAAAGTTCCAAATGTTGAGATCTCAACTGACTATTATATGAGTTTGCTGCACTGCAATTTTAATATGGTATGACAGTTAGATATTTATACAATAAATA
>CAIGRP010107383.1:0-16770 GCA_903798385.1 Fraxinus cuspidata | reverse complement strand
AATGTTTTTTTTTTTTCAAAAATCAAATTACACCATAATTTTCTAAATTCTATATGGGCATATGTCTTCCATTATAATTTTTATTTATTTCAAACTCCAAAATTTTTCTTACTTACAATTTATTTTGGTTAGCATTAAAGAGGTCAAACAAAGAAGAAGAATTTTTTTTAACTCTTCAAGTTCCGAGAATTTGGGACGTTACAACTTGGTATTAGAGCATGGTTTACTACCAGGTCAATGATTTCGTAAGCCAATGTTGGTAGAGCATTCAAGGTGGCTGTAGCCAACGCCTGTCCCAAAGGGGAGCCACTGCATGCCCGACTTGAGTCCATTGCTGGCTAACAATTTGTGAGGTAGGCCCTCTACCAATTTGCGTATAGGGCGGAGAAAGCCCTTGTACTATCCTATTCCGATGAATAATCATCTCTTCATTGATAATTTCAACTTTCATCATTTCTACCAGTTCTTCATAAGTATAGGGGTTTTTATTTCGGACATCTTTCCAAAAAAAAGTATTCATATTTAGTTCTTCCTTTAAAGCTTAGAGAGCTTAATTGTCCATGACTTGCTCGTAATAGTAAATTTCATCAGCAAAACGGAAGAGGTAACTTTTCAGAGTTTTCCCTGCCGCTTGCCTCATATCCTGAAGGAGCTGGAATGGCACCTCTCCTTCATTTCTTGACAAGTATTAGTTTAAATTTTTTTTTTTTTTTGAGGTTTGGCCCGCTCTTGATGCTAAGAAGTGCCTACCTACTATACTACACTTCAACCGTGCCGCTAAGTGTTAAGTGAAAGGCCCTGCATTTCAAGACAGGTGAAGCACCTCGAAGACTTATTTGCATTTTTTACTTGTTGAGGTATTTCTCCGTGTCACATTTTCCTTCATACTTAGGAAATTTTGGGGGAACAAAATTCTGTGGCATGGGAAAGATACAAAGCTCCTTAGATAAGGAGAGGTTGTTATCATCATCATCAAGCTCATAAGATCGACACTGCTCGTTAGAATCGTTCCCATCTTCTAAAGGGCGAGGTGGCTATAGTAACGTTCAACCTCGATTCCCCCAATCTACCAAGTTCAGCCTCTCTTGCCTATTCTTAGGAGGAAGGGCCTGAACTTCTTGGCTTTGCGTGCGCTCTTGTGGGCGAACTGTTTAATAGGTAGACCGATCCCTATTTCTAGGCATTTACCCGATCCAATCAAACACATTTGCAGATCTCTAAGGCCGTTCTTCATAATCAGAGGGAAAGTTATCTCCCCCCATTTAGGTGTCATCAGCTGGGGAGATGTGTAGTTGGAAATGTCTATTTCCACTTTCTTTTTAATCGGAGCCTCTCTCTGTTGACTCGAATGAGTTTTATGGCTCGACTCCGCTTCAGCTCGTGGGTCGCGGATCGATTGTGAAGGATTTTGATGAGCTTGGAAGCCACCTTGATTTTGCACTTGCATAAGGTATTCTTGCATGGCTACATTTTTGGGCTACAATGTTCCTCATGTAGTGGCCATGCAAGCCACTTCGGCAGTTAGTCGTGCAGTAGTTTCTCCGCTATTCCGATATCGATGATGTGGCCGCTGGTGTGTGACATTATTTCGCATGATCTCTTCTTCAAAGATCTCCCTTACTCTCCTCAGATTCACTTCTTCGTTGCTAGAACTCATTGGTTTGGAGTTGCAAATTCTCTTCTTCCAACTTATAGCAACTTCGCTAATGGCTTCCAATTATTCTTTTTTCAAAAACTCTTTTTTTCAAGGGAGAATATCAACTAAATATTTCGATAAGCTTTTACTTTCGTGGGGATACTCGCGGTTACAGTAACGTTCCACAGATGGCACGAATATGTTGATCTCAAAAAATGGCTACAATGCTTGTTACTGGCATTGCCACGCGGCCGACCTAGTTAAGTTGTGGACCCATTCCTATCGAACCACCAGCCATAGAAGACGAGGCCCTAGGGTAAATTCCGAGGCATTCTAATTCGAAGTGGACATGCTGAAGCGGCCTAAGTCCGAGGCTCCACCAGCTAGTGATAGCCAACGAGCATAGATATTGAATTTATTACGGAAATCTTAGTTGAATTATTGATGTAACCTTTGTAAAAAGTGTATTTGTGTCTTGTCTTGTCAATGGGATGTAAGAGCATTTAATGCTTTGTAAAGCTAGAAAAGTTAACATGATGGCAGGATTTGATGCTTCGACCGAGGGGATGAGGCTACATGTAATTTCATCTAAGGGTCACCATTTCGTTTGTAACACTATAAATACCCCTATCATACAACAATTAAGGACTAATGCAACTTTAGATACTTGGACCAAATTGATTTATTCTCTTATATTGATTTGCAAGTTTAAATCTATGTTCATAGCGATTGGTTGTTATTATACAATCGTATTCGGATATCTCGCCAGAACTCAAACGAAAAAGTCTAGTATTGTTGAGCTTCTCCCACGTCCAATTTCAGAGTGATCTTGATCGTTGATCTGCCTTTACGCATTGGATCTAGCTTGCACATGCACGAGTGGATCCACCATCTGTTCATATTTTGAGGTGAACAGATTGGAATCTCTGTGAGAAACCACAATATAACCATGAGGAACCTCGTGGAAAAATCTTTTCGAGAATAGTTCGGGCATCACCTTGAAAAAGGATTTGTTCTTAAAAAAAAAAACAAGAGGAAGCCCCAAAAGTTTCATTTTAGGATTTTAGTCTGGAAAAAAGATGAGCTCAGATGGTGACATCCCTCTCAGGCATGTGAGGGAAAGTAATGACAAAGTCCTTGCTACATCCGCCTCAGTGGACGGCGTCGATCTCACCACCATCACAGGCGAGGTGGGATGAAGATAGCAGCCCAACTCACCAAGGAAATGGCCACCATGGCAGCCAACATGAGAAGCATTCCTAATCAAAACCTTGAGATACAGGAGCTATTGAGGTAGATGCAAGGCCAATGAGGACATCTGATCCCTCCCTTTGCACCCCCATGAACAATATCAGCAAGAAGATGAGGTACAAAGCCAGAGATGCTGCCCTTCTAGGCACGCCGAGAGAATTAGTCCCATTGAAAGAGAAGTGAAAGTTGACATTTCTTCTAATTATGCATCAGCTGACCCACCGATGCCCCGTTCAATATGAAGGATAACTTTTCCCCGGAATATGAACCCAAAGCTAGACCTCAGAGGTCTATTAGTGTATTCGATCGAATTAGCCCTGCGAATCTGAGGCCCAGACGGCCTTAGCAACATGAAATTTTAGAGCCTTGAAATAGGAAGCAGTCCCCACCTCCAAAGACTTGGCAATCGGAGGAAAGCTAGAATTCCCCCCGTGTTGCCCGCCTAGAAATTGGCTTCAAAGAAAGGAAGAGGAGGTGGGAACCAAGCATGTTATTCCGTTCAACCACCTAGATATAAGGCAGATGAAAATTATGATTCAGATAGACCCCAACGATCTTGTGATTTATATGATGACAATGAGAATCTACCCTTCTCAAGCCGGCAAGCAGAGCTTCATTTCGATCGCGTTGTTGGTGACCTTGAATCCGAACTGTGCTATTTAATGTATGACCTTCGGGGCTTACTAGGACAATGCCAGCCCTCGAGCCCGTGTCCCCAGCCCACCCATCCACGAACAAATTCCACGTAGGGAGCTCGGCGGGCTTTGCAATTTCTTCCATCTCAGGGACGTTGGCAAATTATGTTACAAAATCTGCTAGGGCCTGGTCTTTGATGGTCGCCCTGGCTTTGTAGAGGATGTCAAACTCGCTTAACTCCACCGTCCTCTTCAATAGTCTCCCCGAGGTATCTTGCTTTTGAAGCACTTGCCAAAAACAGGAAATCGGTCAACACATGTATCATATGGGCTTGGAAATGAGGCCTCAACTTTCTTGATGCAATGATCAATGCCAAGTTTAACTTCTCCATATCCAGATATTGGGTGTCAGGTGCTAGCAATGTCTTGCTAATGTAGTAAACCATTAGTTGGGTAGTATCTCTTCTCTGATTAGTACGACACTAAGGTTCGGTTGTGACATCCAAGTAGAGTTGTAGGGCTCCTCCAGGTTCGATTTCGAGAAGAGTGGATCTGCCTTAGGTGCTTTTTCAGTACCGGAAGGCCTCTTCACACTCCTCGGTCCATTGGAACTTCTTCTCCCCCTTTAGAATCTTGAAGGAGAGACATTTGTCTGTGACTTTTGAGATGAAGCTACTTAGAGCGGCCACACACTCAATTTTTAGGGGACCTCATCTCGACCAATGCTTGTATTTTTTCAGAATTTGTCTCTATGCCCATTTGGTTTACCATATACCCCAAGAGTTTGCCCGAAGCAACACTGAACACAAACTTAAGGGGGTTCAAAATCATCCGATGTTTTCTCATGATCTGAAAGCTTTCATTCAAGTGATCTATATGATCATCCGCTTTCAAACTCTTAATGAGCATGTCATCCACATAGACCTCCATCATCTTGCCAAGGAGGTTAGTAAACATCTTGTTAACAAGCCTTTGATAAGTGGCTTTAACCCATAGGGCATCATCTTATAGCAAAAAAGACCTCTATCCGTGATAAAGGAAGTGTTATCCTCATCTGTCGGGTACATGAGAATTTGATTATAGCCGGAATAGGCGTCCTTGAAGCTCAATAATTCGTGTCCCGTGGTTGAGTCTAGCATTTGATTTATCCTGGGGAGAGAGAAACTGTCCTTGGGACGGGCCTTATTGAGGTTAGAAAAATCAAAGTACACCCTTCATTTTCAACTATGTTTTTTTATCAAAACCATGTTAGAGAACCATTTCGGGTATAGGGCCTCCATGATAAAGCCATTTTTGATCAACTTTTGCACTTCTTCCTTCAGGGCCTCATGTCGTTCTAGGTTAATGGCCATCTTCTTTTGTCTATACGGAGGAGGAGCTCTTGGGTCAATCTTCAAGTAGTAGCAACTGACTTTAGGGTCAATTCCTACCGTATCCTCGTGCCTCCAAGCAAAGACGTCCAGGTTCATACTCAAGAAGTCCTTGAGCCTTTCTTTAATCTCCGGTGGTAGGCCTCTCCCCACCTGTAACAACTTGACAGGATTTAGGGGGTCTACCGGGAAACTCTCCAACTCTTTTACTAGGGCTGTTTAGGATTCAGATTCGATAATATGATGATCGATCTCAACGAGCATGGGCACTTCCTAGGAGACGTTAATCATTTCCATATCAGCTATTACCATGTTGACGTCCTCGGGTTTCACCTTTCTAATGGAATTTAGGTAGCATTCTCGAGCTCCCTTTGGTCGCCCTTTACCGTTGCCACTCCATGATCATTTGGGAACTTCATGCACAAGTGGTAGATGGAGGTAATGGCTTCCAAATATTTCAAAGCAGGTCTTCCTAATACTCGATGGTAGGTTGACCTACTATCAACTATCAAAAACTCCATAAAGTTCAAAGCCGATTGAGGTGGCTCTCCTATTTCTACTGCTAGTGGGATTTTACCCTCAAAATTATGCTATCCCCCTGAAACTGTACCAGGGGGTAGCGATGGGGCTTAACTCGTGATCTAAAATTATTTTGTCAAAAGTAGTTCCGAAAAGGACGTTGACGAAGATACCATTGTCCACAAACATCCGCTTCAGCCTATTTCAGGCCACTACGGCCCTTACCATAAGGGCATCACAATGGGGGAAGTAGACTCCTTCTATATCTTCTTGAGTGAACATAATAGAAGGTGCCTGACTCCTTCAGGAGCTGCTGTTCACTATATAACTAGTTAACGGGGGGCATGTAGCCTTTCTAGCATAATTTCTTTAGGAGTTCCTTTTTTCTCCACCAACGTTAGGGCCTCCAAAGATTGTGTCAATCTCATGAATGTGGGCATTTTCTACTCGGGTTTTGACAACCTGTTCATTGTCATTGTTCGTCCCTTGATCTTTTCTCTTTATGCTTCCTCCTCCGTCGGGGAGACACATCCTGATGGTGGGGAGTGGCCTCGTCATACCAGGCAGATGGTCACGCCTAGGTGGGGGCCTACTTCTCTACTGTAAATTGTTTCGTTGATCATTTAGGGACTTACCTACCTGGGGTGGTAGGCAATGTCTCTGCAATTTGATGTGTCATGGCTGTAGGAATGATGATACGTGTAGTATTCGGGGGTTTGGCATACCTCTAGATCTCGAACCTCGTCCTCGGCCTCGACTCCTTCGAAGGGCCAGCTGTGCTGGTTCATCTTGTTGAGTATTAGTTTCAGGTGTGATTTTTATGTAGGCCAACGTGGGACCGTATTTAAGGGGGTCGTGGCAATTGCCTGGCTTAAGTTGTGGACTATTTCGTTGCCAATCTGGTTCCATTGATGATCCATTAGTTAGGAGGTAGGCCATCTTCCATGCTACTTCGGTTGAGGCTGGAGGCCTTGACTAGCCCTATTTCTATGGTCAATCAACTCTTCATCGATAATCTCTCGCCTCCTCATTTCTAGCAATACATCATAGATAGTCGGGTCCTAATTTTAAACATCTTTCCAAATAAGGTGTTCATGTTTAGGCCTCCTCGCAATGCTGATATGGCCTCTCGATCAGTAACTTGAACACAATAAGTCATTTCGTCAGTAAAACAGGACACGAAACTCTTCAAAGTTTTCCCAAGCTGATGTCCCATGTCTTGGAGATGCGAAGAGGGGCCTCTCCTTCATTGCTAACCGTAAATCTCTTCAGGAAGGTGTTCTTAAATTCTAGCTAGCTCCGAATACTCTGAGGTGGTAGCCTACTATACCAAATATTAGCTGCTCCACTGAGAGTCAAATGGAAAGCTCTGCATTTCACAGCTGGGGTGGAGCCTCTCCGGCTCATGTGTGCCTTATAGCTATTCAAGTGTTTAGTCGGGTCACCTCTCCCATCGTATTTCGGTATTTTGGGCATCACATAGTGGTTCGGTACCTGAGCATTTAGATTAGCATGAGAGATGCAAGTGATAAGGTTGAGCATTAACAGTGACTCCCAACTTGTCTTGGCCAGGTAAACGACAACTTCACAGCTAAGGATAAAGGCATGACTACATAACTGTGGTTGGTAATGGACCTGCTCCCATCCTTTGAAAAATTCAAGCTAGCCCAAATTCTGTGCATTTAGACCGCTCATGCTAATGCTTTATCTAAGTTGGTGAGCAGCAAGGACTCGAAATTATTAACGATAGTGCCAATCGAGCATCTCCCAAGACCATCTCCATAGAAGAGGTGATATGGGTTGAAGGAATTCCCACCTGGATGCAACCCATTGTAGCCTATCTCAAAGATCGGGTCCTTCCTGACAGCAAAGAAGAAACTCGTAAGTTAAGAAAAAGGTCTGCTTATTTTATTTTCATAGATGATGTTTTATTTAAGCGAGGATTTTTATCTCATCTCCTTCGATGTGTTGGAGGGGAAAAACCAACTTATATACTTCGGGAAATTAACGAAAGCGTTTGTGGCAACCACTCGGGAGAACTTGCGTTGGCACGAAACTAAGGCAGGGATACTATTGACCCACCTTGAAAAAGGATGTCGTTCAGTTGTACGAAAATGTGACAAATGCCAAAGATGTTTCCCTATTCAAAGGCAACCATTTCAAGAGCTAACATCCATTATCATATGCTGATTTGGATTCCTCACTCAATCATCTCAGATAATGGAAAACAGTTTGACAACAAAAAGGCGATAGATCTTTGTGAGGAGCTGGGAATTAGAAAACAATTTTCTACTCCCCACCAACCCCAAGCTAATGGATAAGTCTAAGCTGTGAATAAAACTATAAAACATATTTTGAAAATGAAGCTCGACATAGCCAAAGGAGCTTGGGTAGATGAATTGCCACAAGTGCTATGGGCAATCTAAACTATAAGGAGGACTCCAACTGGAGAAACTCATTTCTCAATGGCCTATGGTACCAAAGCCATGAGCCCTGTAGAGGTGGGACTACCTTCCCCATGAAGACTGCATTTTAGTGAGATATCGAATGATGAGCTTAAAAGGTGTGAGCTCGATTTCCTCAAAGAAAGAAGGGATGACTCCCAATTGAAGCTGGCAACATATCAAAGGAAGATGATTCGATATTACAACACTAAAGTCAAGAAGAAGTCCTTCTGGATGAATGACTTAATACTTCGGAGAGTGTTCTTGTCCTTCAAAGAGCCGGGGGTAGGCACTTTAGGGCCCCAATTGGGAAGGACCATACAGCATCAAAGAAGAGATTCGACTTGGCACGTACTGGGTCAAAGACATGGAAGGGAAGATTCAGCCTCATCCATGGAATTTGAACATTTGACGATGTATTATCAATGAATGTAATCCATAGCTGGAAGCTTTACCCAGCCTTTGTAAATAAATAAACATTTAGTCTCAACGTCAAGTTTTTTTGAATAAATGTGGGAGCCTCGGAGAAGAGGATCAATTCCCCAAATGGATTACCTCATTTGTATTCCGAGGTGTACATCATATGCCTCACCTTGGTGAAGCTGAATGCTAAGGAAGAAGCCTTTGCATGGATGAACCATCCACCATGTGAAGAAGCGTGGGTACCTCGAAGGAGAGGACCGGATCCCAAAGGGGATCACCTAATTTAAACTTTGGAGTGTACCTCACATGCCTCTCATTGGCGAAGCTGAATGCCAAGGGGGAAGCCTATACATGGATGAACCATCCACCATGTCACGAAGTATGGAAACCTCGGATGAGAGGATCAGATCCCCAAAGGGATTACCTCACTTGTACTCCAGGGCGTACATCACATGCCTCGCCTTCACATGGATGAACCATCCACCATGTAAGGAAGCATGGGCACCTCGTTTGAACTATGAGGCTCACATCACAAATCTTCCTTGACAAGGTTGAACGTCGTCGAAGGATACCAAAAAGGAAAGAGAATGCTCCCAAAAACATCAAGTTAAAATCTTTTAATTAAGATATTCAACTATAGTTTCTAAGGAAGATATGTTGAAGTCATCGACGAGCTGACGGTTAATGTTATTTGAGTGGTTCGTTCAAGACTATTTAATTAATTGTCAATATCGTCTTAATTGAAAAATAAAAATAGTTAAATAGCAAGAAAAGCAATAAGACGTGAAAAAGCTTCATTCATTAAAGAAAAGTTTACACTTGAGGGCCTTAGCCATTACAAAATGTGTATATAAAATATACTATTGTTGAGGTAGCTGAGGTGCCAACACCTCTGTGGTAGGTGTTTTGGTTGCTTCTTAGCCTGAAACCTCTTCAGCAAAAATTTCCTCTTGGTCCACTTCAGCTTCAGCAGCTTCCTCAGCAGGGGTTTGAGGCGCCTCATCCATAAACTCCACCCTCAATTTTGATGCGTCGAGTTCAGGGTAAAGCTCTTCCACCCTTCCTACCACTTCGACATAAGAAAACCTTTGCCAGTAGATGAAAAACCGCTGGTACTCTTCAGTTAAATAGAAGTTGCTGATATAATGCTTGACCGCTTCCTCCCAGCCTGTCGAACCTCAGCTTCAGCCCTTTTCGCCTTATCCACATAGTATTTTATTTGGCCCTCCATAAATTCATTGGCATCCTTGCAACCAGCAAGTTCAAGGTTTGCCTTTTTTAGAGCCTCGACCGCTAGCTATCGATGATTATCTAAGGTCTAAATCATTTTGGTTAAAGAAGCTACTTCACATTGAGACTCATAGACCTCTCTTTTCAAAGCTTATATTTCGACCAAGTCAGAAGTCAGCTTCACCTCATCTTCAGCTTACTGGGTCCTCAGCAATTCAGCATCAGAAGTTATTTTCTTCATTTTCTCATGGGCGAGGCCAGCTTGTCCATCGAGGCCTTGTTCCTTGATTGAATATCTGCTAAGTCAGTAACATTCTTCTCTAAAGGCCCTGGCACATTGGCTTACCAGTGCCACCGTTAGGTCCACCGTGTCACGGGTGGACATGTGCATCTGCCATCGCTCCATCCAAAATTTGTGAAAGTTCTCAGTGGCACCTCGGTCCGATTGTGGCAGCATTTCAATTACTGCAAGAACAATCTTGTCGTCTTGCCCTGCCAAGAATCTGCTGAACTTTCCTAGAGTCTTCTCCATTATCTTTGCAGCCTCCGAGGCCTGAGCTTCCTCTTTTTCAGCCTCCTCTTCTTTTCCACCTTTACCGCCTTCAATGCTGACTCCATTAGCTTGGGTGGTGGGAAAGCATCTTTGTCGGGGTGGGACATGGTGATGCCGAACTTCATAGGAGCCCAACTACTGTAAACTAGTTTCATTTTCTTCTGGGGCTCCTCAACGATTTTTTCTTTGCCCCTCTCACTTCGCTCCAAGGCCCTTTTTAGAGCCGCATCGTCAACCTCTTTTCCAGTGTGATCCTTGCTGAGGCGCTCCAACTTGCCTCTCACTTGTAGCCCTAATGGATGAGGGGATTAAGGCCTTACCCCCGATGGTTGTGGTAACCTTCAGTATGGTGGCCATATCAAGAGTGGGGTACTCCTTTGCGAATGTATCTGTAATCAGTAAGAGGCAGAAGGTTAGGAACCTACAACAAGAAAGGAAATGAAAACAACATAGTAGCTTACCCTTTGAGGCCATAAATCCAAGTCTATGAAATATTTGTTTCTGTCAATTAGGTGATCGAAGCTCCGAAGCTTCAATGAACACTTGTAAATGTCATTGATCACATCCACTCAACCTCATGAAGTTCGAAGCGCGAACCAGAATCTTCAAGGAGACAACATGGTTAGTTTAGAGTATAGACAATAAATTGAAAATGTGTGTATCGAGGTACTCATGTGCTTCACAGTACTGGGTCGGTACTGTACAGGCCGGGATAGTGTTTCCCTCCACCATCTGCAACCTACCCATAACCCAAAACCACGACTCCTTCCAGCCAATTATGGAGGAAGGGAGTCCTACCACAAATGGGGGATGAGCTTGGAATCATCTTTCCCTAATACCCAGGCTTGAAAGATTTTTTGGAAGACGTGCAGGGGCATGTCCTCGCCTATGGACACTTCCTTCCAAAGGAAGTAGGCCCCATCTAGTTAACTCCACCCATTAGGTAAAATTTAAGTTGGAGCCAACATGAAGGTCCTCAGCACCACCCTAAAGAGGGGTTGCAGAGGTAGATGCATTCCTACTTTGAACAGGAATTCACTAATTGCTATTTACTCGGGCCTCAGAAAGTATGCACGCTTATGGGCTTCGGGCACTAGCATTTCTATGTAGTGGGGTATGCAATATTTATGCCTATGTTCGGCTAATTTTGTGGAGGTCATGGAAGAAGGAATAATGGCAGCCCCCCAACCCGCATCGTAGTCTATGGGTTTCTCACTCATCATATACCATCCTTAACCCCCTAGACACTGACTCTTCCCCGAACCTAGCTATCATAACTGCCCTCGATGCCTCAAAATACATTAAAATCACAGGAATTAATGAAAAATAACATAAATTGATGAAAAATTGTGAAAAGGATTTCACAAGAAAATACCTAGGAAGGAACGGGATCTAAGAACACTCACCGGAGAACAAGCCTCAAGATTTTTGAAGGTTGGAATACTTAAATGAATTCAAGTGATTTTCGCAAAAGCAAAGTTTCAAAATGGTATGATTTAAGCTTTTATATGGAGTAGGAACCAATCTTGGTCGTTGGATCAAAGACCATTGAATCCAAACCGTCCAAATTTCACGCCACATCTGAGGCATAGAATTCAAACGGTTTGTTTCACCAACGCCTCAGGTTCATACGTGATTATCACGTGCCTGTCTCGGCGCATTAGTACTTGTCGCAAAAACGTGTAGCCATCATTAACCATCATTAGCCATCATTGCACATTTAATGTGACGATCGTACGTATATTGGAAGTTGTACCACTTCATCTGTCTCATCTGTAACATGGAAAATCGTCAAATCATTGGCACCAGTATCCAGGTTAATCATCAATAAATAAGCATCGGCATTTCAGAATTTCTCTACCTTAGCTTCAAAATAAATTCAGCTATCTTCAAAGCAAATCAGCGTTGGCAGTTCAACATTTCTCTGCCTCAACTTCAAAATAAATTCAGCTATCTTCAAAACAAATCAGCTTCGACAGTTCAACATTTCTCTGCCTCAGTTCAAAACAAATCAGCTTCGACAGTTCAACGTTTCTCTGCCTCAGCCTCAAAATAAATTCAGCTATCTTCAAAGCAAATCAGCCTCGGCAGTTTAGCATTTCTCTGCCTCAGTTTCAAAATAAATTTAGCTATCTTCAAAGCAAATCAGGCTCGACATTTCAGCTATCTTCATTCATTAACCTCGTCAGTTCGGTATTCTTTATTTCGAAGTAATTCAGTTCTAAATCAACCATCAACTCCACATACAATATAAATATCTTTGTCTAGACTTGGGGGACTAGTATGATGAATCAGAAATTTTAAAACTTTTTATGGTACGTTACCCAAGAAGGTACTTCATTAATTACTAAAATTCCACGCATGACATAAATAATTACACATGGATTTGGGAGACTATTGTTATGACTTACTACTAGCATTGCCACATGGCCAACCTGGTTAAGTTGTGGACCCACTCCTACCAAACCGCCAACCATAGAAGACGAAGCCCTGGGAAAATTTTGAGGCCTTCTAATCTGAAGTGGATATGCCGAAGCGGCCTAGGTCTGATGCTCCACCAGCTAGTGACAGCCCACTTGAAGAGCTATTGACTTTTATTATAGAAATTTTATTTGAATGATTGATGTGACTTTTGTAAAAAGTGTATTCGGGTCTTCTCTTATCAATAGGATATAAGAGCACTAAATATTTTGTAAAGTTAGGAAAGTTAACATGATGGCTAGGATTTGATGCTTCGGCCGAGGGATGAGGTCATGTGTAATTTCATCTAAAGGTCACCATTCCGTTTGTAATACTATAAATACTCCCATCATGTAATAATTAAGGAGTAATGCAACTTTAGATACTTGGAGCAACTTGATTTATTCTCTTATATTGATTTACAAGTTTAAAATCTGAGTTCATAACGATTTGTTGATATTATACATTAGTATCCGGACATCTCGTCGGAACCCGAACGGAAACGTCTCGCGTCGTCGAACTTCTCCCACGTCCAATTTCAAAGTGATCTCGATCGTTAATCTATCCTTACGTGTTAGATCTAGTTTGCGCATACACGAGTGGGTCCGACATCTATTGGCAACATTTTTTAAAATCAACATGTTTATCAGTTTTATTCTGATAGAGATGAAAATAGAGGATTTTATTTCATAACTTTCATGTCGAATTGGCCAACAATTTCTGTATTAATTCTTACGGGTTATATTTGCTAATAGTTACTAATATTCTTGCGAAGAATGATATGGTTTTGCTCAATTTTTAAAAGGAATAATCGGGCATCAATGTGTTTTACTTATGTACAGCAAGGTGCCTCGAGACATGTTGAGGTGAAAACTTCAAAACAAATCAATCAAATATTTAAGAGAACATAAAATTACAAAATATATTTACAGTAAACCATAATTTATCTTTAAAAATTCATAATAAATCATATTTAACAAAATTAAAACTCTTAACTTGTAAACAAACATAAACTATATCATTATAGTAACAAATAAATAATTCGCAGAGTAATAACGTAACAAAATTGTAATCTACTAGAAGTAGTAAGAACCAAAACATTCCTATATTATCACTACTAGCAAGTTCTCTATTTAATTTCTCTGTTGCTTTCTTAAACATTGTCATTTTTATCTTACTTTTCCTTCCCCATCTGTGTATGGGCAAAAAACTGAGAAAGAAATAAAACGTTCAATGATGTAAAAAATAGTCCAAAAGCCTAAAGCTAGCCATAAAATTAAAAGGCAATACAAATGAGCAAACACCTTAATTGCTTGAGGCATGAGATGTAATCCTCAAAAAAGTGTTTATAAAGTAGTTTTTGCTTGTATTTATATTAGAAAGTTTGTTCATATTCATTTAAAACTCGTACAGTTATCGAGTATGTCATGATTGACCCTAGGATAGTGTGTATATTATTTCTGTACAGTCACACTAAAGTTAGCTATTGCTACATGTTTAGAATATGATGTTCTGGTGCAGTTGTCTGACTCACTATTGTTTCTCTCTTTTGATATTGCAATTGAGTGAACCAGATAAGCGGGGTCAATCGGCTGATTGGAAAAAAGTGTTTATCCACTTCTTTGGAACCAAACAAATGTGAGTGCTCTTATTTGTTTCTCACGGATTATATATTAGTTAAATACTTTGTTCTTCGTTGTAATCCTTTTTAAATGAATATTTGGACCTTATGGGTTGAGTTTCTCTTTCATGAAATTGT
Organism: Fraxinus cuspidata; assembly: GCA_903798385.1. Classification (NCBI taxonomy): domain Eukaryota; kingdom Viridiplantae; phylum Streptophyta; class Magnoliopsida; order Lamiales; family Oleaceae; genus Fraxinus; species Fraxinus cuspidata. Next base: position 2,490 of record CAIGRP010107383.1, on the reverse strand, counting down.
GGTATCCAATAAACTAATTGCTTCTTTGATTGTTGAAGCAACACAAGGGCAGGACTAGAAAGATACGTTAAGGTGAGCTGAAATTTAATTTCTTTTTTCAATGAACTCATACCATAAAAAATGCTCTATACCACTCGAGATTTAGTTTAAAATGTCAAATTCATAACACTTGTTACGTCCCTAATCCGAGGCCCCGCAAAAGGTGCCACGTGGCTCCACCATCCTACCACGTGGAGAGCCCCCCCTCCCGTGTTAAGCAGACCTAAAATGCATGACGTAACAATAAATTCCTAAGGGTGACATAAAAATGGCGTGTTGAAGATCTTCGCTATGTCGNAGGTGACGTAAAAATAGCGTGCTGAAGATCTTCGCTTTGTCGCCGAGGCAGTCGAAGGAGAAAACCATCCGCCGAAGCACAAGTGTTACGCTGACGAGGAAGTGTATAAGCGCTGAGGCTATTCCCTTTATGGGGTCACCTCCTATGACGAATCTGAGGCTCTCAGGATTCATCTGACACTTAAGATTCCGAGGTTGTCCATCGCATTAGATTTGGATATCTTTCAGAAATGACTGGTGTAACGCTTATAATAAAGATTGATAGTCTGCTAACCTATTATACAGGGCGACGGAACTCTTGTCAATACATTTATTGTATGAGTAGACGGTAATGTGAAGTCTTAGTAAAGCAGATGAGGCCACGTGGTTCAGATCCAACGGTCACCATGTCAACCAGTTTTGCATAAATAGGTCATCTTTGTAATTGAAGAGGGGGGTGGAGAACAAAATATGAAAAACAAAACACTCAAACCCTTGAAAGGAGATATATGAACATTTCATTTATCTGTCCCCATATTCCTACTTTTATTACATAAACTAGTTTGGTTTTTGATCGGGCAATTGTTGTTAGTGTAGTTGCTTTTGCTCAAATCTGCCGGAGCTTGAACATTTTTCGTTTCACGCCGTAAAGCACCTCCCGCATCCATTTCCTCCTTGTTACCGCCATTATTCCGGTAAGAACGCATCGGAATTGTGCTTGACCTGGCGTGAGTGTGCCCGGCATCTGTTGGCTCATTTCTGGGTATCAACAGATTGGCGCCATCTGTGGGAAACTTAACAGTTAACCACAAAAAACACGTAAAGGAAGCATTGACGGATCTAAGAGCATTCTGAGAATGGAGAAAACTAATAGAGCTGAACGCATTAAAAGGGAAATGAGTTCGAACGATGAAAACGAGCCTAGAAAGACAAGGAATAACCCTGAACAAGGGGAACCTTCTGAGGCCATTCCGGCCTCACGCCTACGCCTCCCAACGTGAAGGCATGGTGGATCGAGAGGGGGGGAAGAGTTACAGCCAGGCTTACCAGGGAGATTCCCACAATGGCAGCCAACATGAGAAATATAACTCAGCAAAATTTGGTCATGCAAGAAATGTTGCTGAACATGCAAGGGCATGGAGGATTTCACATCCCCCTAAATGCCAACTCCTCAAGATTATAGCCAGGGAGAAGAGGAAGTCCAAAGTCAGATGGCAAGGTACTCTCATGGCAGAATAGGAACCTCGCAAATAAGAGAGGTGGAAATGGGCACCTCAATTAATCATGCTTCGGAGAGACCTTACGAAATGCCATTCAACTTCCCTCCAAATTACAAGCCAAATAATGGGCTACAAAGGTCGGTTAGCGTATTCAACAAGATCAGCTCGGGATTACCTAGAAATAGGCAAAACTATCCCTCCCAGATGCCTAGAAATAGGCAGGCATATCCTGTCCCTCAGGAGCCTAAAAATAGGCAACAGGAGCCACATCAACGCAAAAAACAGCAAGCTGTCCTTCAGGAGGAACCGCAGATCTACCCCCCTAAAAATAGACGAGAATGGAGTGCTCAGGCGAGGAACGAAGCAATGTCGTCCCAGCCTCTTCCCGGAGCACCTCAGTCGGAGGAAGAGGATTCGGACAAGCCATAGAAATCTTGTGACCTCGATGATGATGATGATCATTCGCCTTTCTCAGAGGCCATAAAGAATACACCCATGCTAAACCATTTTACTCACCCTAAAATTCCTAAATATGATGGAAGAGGAGACCCAGCGAAACACATCAATAGCTTCAAAACTTACATGAACTTGAAAGGAGCCACACCAGCCATGAGATGTAGGGCCTTTCACTTAACTTTGAGTGGAGGGGCTGAAATATGGTACTCAAGGTTACCAGAAGGAAGCATTTACAGTTAGCCCGATCTCAAGAAGATGTTCTTGAAGCACTTCGCTACAAGCAAGGAAGGAGCAAGGCCTATTCAGCGCCTGCAAGATATGCGACAACAACAAGGTAAATCACTAAAAAACTTTATGTCCCACTTTACCAATGAGATGACTTATTGTGTGCAAGTCACGGATAGAGAGACACTAACTGCCCTACGAGGTGGTCTGGATATGAATTCCCTCTTTTGGAGGGATGTGCAAAATAAAGACCCAGTCACCTATGACGCCCTCC
>CAIGRP010107377.1:0-16096 GCA_903798385.1 Fraxinus cuspidata | reverse complement strand
AAATTACAAGGTTGAATATTAAGAGAGCTTCATCAGAGAGAGATTCATTCTATTTTATCCTTCGACCTTCGTCTATTTTGACTGTTTTGATGAGGAAAACATCGTTCCTATAATCTAAATACCAAACTGCATTTTTCTTCATTGATCCAAGGGAGATAGACGATTTCACAAGGCTAGTAGTGCTGCAAGGTAGCAGATTCTACGGAGAGTTTTGGCAACATCAGCTAAGGATTAGTGCAAGGGAGCACATTTAGCTTGGAAAACTGTAATTTTCTAATGTTGGAGATGGGGACAGTTTTCTGCAGAAGCTATTTACATTTAGCTTGTCTCATTTCCTTTTGGATTCAATATATAGTTTTTGTTGTTTGTATACTTTATCATCTATGAAAGGTAGTTGGGATGAAATACATATGATTCCTTGCAACATATTTGTGGTAAATAAATTATGAGACAACATAAAATATAGAACTTGCCATTTGTTTCTATTGAACCTCAAACTAAATCCGCAAACTTAGTCAGTGGCAAGCAGTGAGGGAAACTAAAGCACATAAGGCTTGCCTAAAGCTTGCGAACCTATCCTCAATTTAGGCTAGTTACAGGCTTTCAACAAAAGGCACGTGGGCTAATGAATAAAGCGTGACTTATAATAAAATTAGTTACTAAGTAGCAAATAAGGTGCAGAAATTCAAATATCTTCCTCCCAAATAGTAATTTCATCTCTAGCCCCTATTTGAACATCAAAACCAGTGAGATTTAGAGTTAAAAGTTCTGGATAGATGAGAGGATTGTTGATTTGATTTTTATATTCAACAAATTGGAATCATCTATGGAAAATTTGAGCAAAGTAAACCAAAAATTTCCACACTTTAGTTGAAAGATACATGAGATCTAATGAAATGAACTGAGCAGGGAAAAGTCAAACACTAGAGGGATCATCGAAGGATGAGAATCCAAAAATCAATGATGTTCAGACTATTGCACAAGTAAATTTGGCAATAGACACTATCTAGAAGATGGCCGAAGATCTGAAAGCACACTACTTTGTGTGCAAAGATATAGAGCCTAGAAAGTAAGCACTCGGGAAAAGGTAAGCTTATAGGTAATACGCAACCCTTAACCTCTTCAATTACATAAATCGAACCTAGAATTGAAAATGCCATAGTCGTGATCTAGGCCATTATAGCGGGAGAACTTTTTTTCACCGTATACTCCTGGATAATGAAAGTACAAAAAACGTGCTATAAATGAGGCATTCGATTGAATGCAAAAATGTAAACCTTGGATCCCTATGTTGGATCTTCATTGCTTCACTAGAGAAGGCGCAGTCCTTCATGGATAGGGCACTCTACTAGTAAAGATAGAAAAGGAGCCCTAGTCATACCAATGATATATAAATTTTGACATCTCAAAGAAAAATTCATATATGATGAAATCCTTGGACGGCCTACCTTGAAGAAGGCATACATAATCATCTGCCTTCATCACTTGCATGTGAGGTGTTTCACGAATAAAGGTAAAATATCTTTGAAATACAATCAAGGAATCCTACGCACGAACTGTATAAGCAACAAAAAAGGAGGCATGAGAGCTCCTACAAATATTGTTGCCATAGTTGAAATGAGTAATCCTGAGGATAAACTAGAAATTGATGACTCTATTGACCCTCACATAACTGTGCACATCAAAAGTGGCAATGGTCGAATAGCTAGAAAGATATTTCGTAGCTTAGAAGATGCGAGCAAAACTTTAAAAATTGGCAAGGAATTAAATGAACATATGAAATGATAGCTAAAAATTTCGTAGCCGCGAATCTAGATGTGTTCACCTGGAAACATGTGGACATGATAGGGATCGATCCTAAAGTTGCCTGTCACATCTTCAAGCTCGACCCTAAGGTCAACCCTAAGATACAAAGGCACTGGTCAATTAGAGCCGAAAAGTACGAGGCATTAAAAAGCAAGTTAGATAAGCTATTAGAGAATGGCTTCATCCACGAAGCTCGCTATCCAGATTGGGTATGTAATCCGGTCCTAGTACCGAAAGCAACAAAAAATGGCAAACTTGCCAAGATTTTACGAACTTGAATAAAACTTGTCATAAAGACAAATTTTTAATTTCCTAAAATTGATCAGCTAGTAGATACAACTCTGGGACACAAGCTACTAATCTTCATGGATGCGTATTCAAAATACAATCAAATTCCTATGTATGGGCCTAACGAGGAACATACCACATTCGTAACAGATTGAGGACTTTAGTGCTACAAAGTAATGTCGTTTTAGCTCAAATATGCAAGGGCTACGTACCAAAGGGTAGTGAATAAGATGTTCATGAACTAAATAGGAAAAATGATAGAAGTATACATCGATAATATGCTGGTGAAAAGCCTTTAAGATGGAGACCACTTAAAACACTTAGAAGAGACTTTTAATATATTATGGAAATACGAGACAAAACTCAATCCGTTAAAATGTGTATTTGGAATAAAGTCCGAAAAGTTCCTTGATTATATAGTCAGTGGGCGAAAAATTCAAGCTCACCCTGACAAAATTCAAGCCCTCATAAAAATACGGTCCCCATCTAAACCAAAAGAGGTGCAAAGTCTAACATGAAGGGTCGCCACCCTAAGTAGGTTTGTATCTCAAGCAATGAACAAATGTTCTCCTTTTTCCAAGTGCAAAAGAAGGAAAGGAGTTCGAATGGAGCAACGAATGTGAATAGGCATTCCAGACTCTAAAAGATCACTTGGGGAAGCACTTCTATTAGCTAAACCCAAAATTGAGGAAAAGCTGCTGCTATATTTAGCAGTATCCAAGGTAGCAGTCAATTCGGTACCGGTTAAAAGAGGAAGTCAACAACAATTACGGCCCGCTGGTTCTGAAAATTAGTCTCACTTTTGATAATGAACTTAGCCACTAATTCTTCCAACGATGAATTCTTATCTTGTTGTTGTTGAAATCCTAGTGGATTTTCCTGAATCTGACATCTTTGGCCCGATTATTAACCCATGAGAAGTTAGGATGCTTGCTCCAATCTGGATTATAAGTGTTGGAGTAAAGATTGTTCTATTACCTCTGAAAGTTCTGTGCATAACTGACTTCCTCAAGCTGATAAACATGGGTTGAGGCTAAAGGATAGCTTGCAATTATATGATTCGCCCCACAGCCTCTTCAGACTGGTGCTGGTTGGTGCACCATGCTCACATTCTGAGTTAGTTTATCCAATTTCCTTGTTAATACTTCCAACTGGGCTGCCATGAAGTAACTGCGTCAATGTTGTGAATACGAGCTATTTTCCTCGAAGTTTCCCTTTCTCTTGGCCATAGTCTGATTTTCTTCTGATATTTTCTCAAAGAGATCTAAGGCGTTGTCTAATGGAATATCCATTATCGGACCTCCTGCTGAAGCGTTGACCATGTTACGGTATTCAGAATGAAGGCCTGAATAGAAGATGTAGATTTTAGCATTTTTAGGAATGCCTAGATTGGGACACTTCTTGGATAGCTCTCGATGTCCTTTTGCTTGAATGTAGTGGCTTCATTTCTGGTCTGGTGGACTCAAGAAAGTTGGACGAATTTCAAGGTAAATTTTTGTACCATGTCATTCCACGAAACAATATTCCCATGGAGTAGTGAGGGAATAGACGCATTCGAAAAGCATCAACTGACATGCCTTCATGACTGATCACCTCGCAAAGCATCGGGAAATCTTGTATGTGTTCATGAGGGTTTTCAGTTGATTTTCCTGAGAACCTGATGTCATGATAATTCTGAAACAAGTTGATGACATCTGGTCCAATGTGAAAGTTGGCTTGCCCAAAATGTGGATAAATAATAGCCGGTTGAACAAGAGTAGGTATGTGATTTAAATAATCCCTAAGAACTGGATCTAGTTGTTCGGCGCATTTGGTGGTAATTGAACTTGATTTTAATTTGGATTTTCTACCATGTCTCATACTTCTTTCTATTCATTTCTTCATTGTCTGAAGGGTCTTTCAATCTCGGGATCCAATGGTAGAAGCTCAATTTCTTTAGAAACTAGCATAAACTACCAAAAAATAAAAAAATTAGTTGATTAAATAATATCCTAAAATAAAAGAAAATTTCGAATAAAATAAAACTAATAAACTTAAATTAAATTATTCTCCAGCAACGGTGTCAAAAACTCGTTTGTGCGAAACCCGTAAGTCAACGAGATCGTTGACAAGTAATAGAATTGATGAGTTAAGAGTATCGTCCCACATGGAATAAATTCAATTTACTAACTTTTTATGGGATTCAAATTATGTAAACGAAAGAGAGTTTGATTTTATTTTATGTTTAATTAATCTAAGAAAGTTGTAAAAATGTGATTTTTATCAATTTATGGATGATTGAATTGGATCTCGAATCCGCCTATTGCTATCCGTTCAATTCTTGATTTGTAATTTTGACAATCGATAATTCTATTGTAATTAATTTTCTTTTTCAAGACAAATTAAATCTATTCTAACCACGACCCGAATATATTCCTAGCCCGAATTCGAATGATTAGAATGTATTAAAGTTTAGATTATTTATATGATTTCACATGTGATAAATGTTATTCCTAACATCTATTGTATATATGTTAATTGTGTCGCATTCTAAATTTATTGTGAGTCTCTCAACACTACAATAAGCAACTAATTATCTAATTGGTGGCCAATCAATTAAATAATGCAATGTGTACGCAAAATTAATCAAGAAACGTAAGTAATAAACTAAACTACTAGTCTTAAATTAAAACAAACAAACAAATAGGGTTCATCTTCATCCAATACAAAAGCAGATCTAGCCTAACATGTTAATATATAAATTACAATAAGAATAATAGAAAAATATCATCCGGATCATGAAATAAATCAAAATATGTTGCAAACCCAAGGTTGAATTCTTCAAAATCTTGATGTAATTGACCTTCAATTCCTTGCTATGACTTGATCTCCTCTATGAAAATATAGCAATTGATCCCTTTTGTTCTTGATGAATTTGATGATACTATTGTGTATGAAGATGCAAGAGAGTTTTTTTTTTTTTTTTTTGTTTAGCCCTCATTCTCTATTTATAAGAGCCAGAAAGTATGTCAAAATTGCATCCAATTTGGTTTCCAAAAAAGTTTAAATCACGAAAGGAAACTAAATATTCATCTGCGAAAAATGCCCCGGCCACGCCCTAGTATAACTACCACGCGCGCTCTGTAGAACCAAATGACTCTCGAGTTGGGGGAAATAGGGTGCCGCGCGAGCAGATTCATCCTTGAACAGTTTTCGATATTTTGACCATAACCTTCTCTATGAGTATTCAATTGAGCTGATTCAAAATGCATTAGAAAGGTAATTTAAAGGGATATAATTCTTCTAGAATACAACTTTTTCAATTCAAACGTTTGCTATCCTAAAAATAAGTCTCAAGTTAAGGCTAAAAATTCATAGCATAACTTCTTCGGCTGTAAATTGGGTTGTCAAGATATTTCCACTATATTTCATTCCTTTGACCTCCAATTGATCCTATATGATCTTCAATCATTATTTTGTACTCCGAATCAACTATTGAATGTACATCCCCAAACTTTAGATTTCCTTCGTTTTTGCACGTTTTCGTTCATTTATTCCAAATTCACCAATTTGCATTGAGTTCAACCAAACAAATATAATTAACACAAAATTAAGATATAACTCATTCAAGTCACTAACAAATACTCTAATTTAATGGCCTAGATAAGTGTATAAAATACACTTATCAAGTGTCTAATGGGAATAACATTTCTTTTCGGTGTGGTATGTCAGGCCACATGGCTCGAAATTATCCAAAGTTTGTTCACAAGAAGAATGAGAAGCAGGATAAGATTAACAAAAGGAAAGCACGAGTCTTTGCTATGACTGAGCAAGAGGTAGAGAAGAACCCCAAATTTATAACATTTATTTTTTGATAGCGGATTTTCTTGCTTAAACATTATTCGACTCCGAGGCAACGTGTTTTTTTATTTCATCGCATTTTGTAGTTAAATTTAGTATTGCATGTGATAAGTATAGGAGCATACTAGAAGTTAGCATTCCTTCAAGTGGGGTGCTAAACACAGATAAGATAACTAAGTCGGTTCAAATAGAACTTGAAGGAAGAATCTTTGAAGCAAATCTATTCATTTTTGACATGAAATACTTTGACGTAATTTTAGGAATGTATTGGTTTGGTTGTAATAATGCCACCATTCGATGTCGAGAGAATGAAGTGTCTTTTAAAACTCTAAGGAAAGAAGAATTTTTCTTCTTTAGATTGAAGACCAAGTCTAAAACACGAGTAACCTCAGCGTTAAAGGCTAATGAAATGTTGGAGGAAGAAACGAGTCAGGGATTTCTAGTTAATGTTTTGGGAATGCAGTATCAGGAATATAAGATGAGTAAAGTACTAGTATAGCAAGAATTTGTAGGTGTATTTCTAGAAAATCTTTAGGGTACACTACTAGATAGGCAAATCGAGTTTACGATAGACCTGGTTCCTAGAGCAGCACCAGTAACTAAAGCATCGTATCGAATCGCACCAAAAGAGTTAGAAGAATTAAAAGTCTAGATTCAAGAATTGTTAGATAAGGGGTTTATTCGACCAAGTGTTTCTCCTTGGAGAACACTGGTGTTGTTTGTCGATAAAAAATATGGTACCATGAAAATGTGCATAGACTATAGTGAACTGATTAAACTCACTATTAAGAACAAGTATCCTCTATAGAGAATAAAATATTTGCTTGACCAGTTGAGAGGAACGAAGATGTTCTCTAAGATTGATTTACGATCAAGATATCATCAATTAAAGATTAAGTCAAGTGATATACCAAAGTTAGTTTTTCTGACTCGATATGGCCACTATGAATTTATTGTGATGCCTTTTTGTCTAATCAACGCTTCAGCAATGTTTATGGATTTGATGAATATGGTTTTTCATCAATTTTTAGATCGATTTTTCGATCTTTATTGATGATATTCTAATATATTCACAAGACAAAGATCAGTGTAAGGAACATCTCAGAACGGTGTTAGAGACTCTAAGAAAGGAAATGTTGTATGCAAAGTTCAAGAAGTGTGAATTTTGGCTCGACTTAGTAGAACTTCTCAATAGTTACTGGTCATTGGATTGAAGTTGACTTAGCTAAAGTAGAGACAGTAACTAAGTGGAACATACCAATTAATGCGGGTGATGTTCAAAGTTTATTAGGTTTAGCTGGCTATTATTGAATATTCATTAAAGGCACTACGATAGCTGGAACAATGAATTAATTAACTTCAAAGGAAATAAAATTTCAGTGGTCGGATAAGTATGAACAGAGCTTCCAAGAGTTGAAATGACGATTGGTCATGACACCATTGTTAACAATTCCAGAAGGATCAAAAGATTTTGTAATCTACAACAATACATCTAAGCAAGGCTTGGGGTATGTCCTAATGTAGCATGGAAATGTGGTTGCTTATGCTTCAAGACAATTAAAACAACATGAGTAAAATTACCAGATGCATATCCTTGAACTTGAGGCATTGTTCACGCATTGAAGTTATGGCGGCACTATTTGTATAGAAGCAAGTATAAGATCTATACAGATAATAAGAGTCTCACATATTTCTTTACCAAGAAGGAATTGATTATGAGACAAAGGATGGTTGGAGCTAGTAAAGGACTATAAGTGCACTACACTTTACCATCCTGGTAAAGTTAATGTTGTTGCAAATGCCTTAAGTAGGAAATTATGGGGTTAGTTGGCATTTTTAAAGTCAATTCTAGATCAGTTGGTTAAAGAGTTTGAGAAGATAAAAATTGTGGTTGTTTCTGTGAATCAAAGCATAGCTCAGATAGCGACTTTTGTGATTCAATCAAATCTTAAAGATCGAATTGTTAAAAAACAAGATAAAGATCCATTTCTCCAAAAAAATTTAAAATGAGGTTGGATCAAATAAGAGGAGGGACTTTAAGGCATCGTCAGATAAGGCATTAGAGTTCAAAGGAAGGCTTTGTGTGTTTAAGGACGAAGAATTGAGAAAGGAAATTCTAGAAGAAGTTTACACCACTCTGTACACTAATCATCCCGATGGTACAAAGATGTATCGAGACTTACAAGATATATTTTGGTGGAGAACATGAAAAGAAGTATTAGATTTTTTGTCAGTAAATGCATAGTTTGTCAACAAGTGTAGGCAAAACATCAGAGACCTTCAAGATTATTAATTCCTTTAGAAATACCAAAAAGGAAATGGAAACATATTTTGATGGATTTTGTAGTTGGTTTTCCAAAGTTGGTGAAAGGAAATAATTCCATTTAGGTAATTATTGATCAATTCACGAAGATATCAGACTTTTCGCTAGTGAAAATGACGTTTAGTATGGATCAATTGGCACATAAATACATTAGAGAGATAGTCAGATTGCATGGAGTACCAGTATCCATTATTTTGGATATAGGCCCAAGGTTTACCTCTAATTTTTGGAAAAACTTACATAAAGCATTGTGAACAAAATTGAATTTTAGCACAGCTTACCATCGAGAGTCAGATGGTCAATCCGAAAGAACTATTAAGATATTAAAATATATGTTGCATGCTTGTGTATTAGACCTAGTAGGGAGTTGGGAGTCATACTTGCCTTTAGTAGAATTTGCCTATAACAACAATTTTCGATCTACCATTGGTATGGCATCATATGAGGTTCTCTATGGAAGAAAATGTAGATCACTGGTTCATTAAGATGAAGTTGGCGAGAAGAGAATTTTGGGTCCAGAAATCATCGAGCAAACAGTTCTGGCCATCAATAAGATCATAAACCGCATAAAAATAGCTTAGGATCAACAAAAGAATTATACAGACAATCGAAGAAAAGACCTGGATTTTGAATATGGTGAAAATGTCTTCTTAAAAGTGGTACCTATAAAAAGTGTATTGAGGTTTGGTAAGAAAGGCAAGCTGATACCTCATTATATTGGACTTTCAAAATTTTTGAAAAGACCGGTAACGTAGCGTATTGGTTAGCTCTACCACCCAAAATGTCTATCGTGCATGATGTATTTCAGGTGTCTATGATAATAAAATACGTGCACGATCTAGGTCACGTGAATTATCAAATATTAGATGTTCAAAAAGACCTATCTTATGAAAAAGTTCCAATTGCTATTTTGGACAGAAAGGTATACAAATTAAGTACTAAGGAAATTCAATGGGTCAAGATTCATAAACATCATGGGATAAAGGAGGTTACTTGAAAAACAGAAGCGAAAATCAAAGCCAAGTATCGAATACTATTTGTTTATTTAAAGTAATTTCGAGGACATAATTTTTTTAAGATGTGAGGAATGTAAAGTTCCAAATTTTATATTCGTAAGTTAGTTGGTGTGGCCCATTTAAGAAACGAGCTATGTAGGGTCGACCCATTTATGGTAATGAAAGCTCAAGACATAAGTCATTTAAAAGTTCTAAGATTTAAGATATTAAGTTTTTGAGAAATGGTATCGATAATGTGTTTGATCAAATCGGTTATTTCCCTCACCACATGAAGTTTTCCTTGATAACAGATAGAGTTGATACTCGACCACTATGAAATTCAACATAAATTTGATTACAAAAATTTAATGAATAATTGGGTTGCCACAATGGTCATGTGCATGGTATTTCACATAGGCAAACCAAGTTCGAATCACCATACATATGTTTTTATAAAATATTTATGGAAAAGTATTTCGGAGTTAAAAACTCCCCATTTTGCACATGAAAAACAATTATATCAAGTTAATTGGATGGAATAAGTGTTTTTGTTAGTGGACATTCATAAAGATATGTTACAAATCACATAAAAAATTCATTTTCCTCCATGTTTCATAATGTAAATGTGTTATAAATTTTTTTATAAGAATTAATTTTTTTGGACTTAAAACTCTTTAAATTTATACTTGAAGACTCAATTTATTAAGGTCAACGAAGATATAACTCTCTCATTTAGTTTTTCACTAAAAATGGAGGTTACAAGAAAAGAAAAATCACTTTTTACCCCCACCTCTCCTCAAATCCGAATTTGCCTTTATTTTCCTCTAAAAAATCTCTTTCTAGTTAAGTTAAGCCCAAATGAATAGCAAGGCTGAAGGAAAAAGGCCTCTACACATTTAGAAGCTATGAACAAAGAGGTTTATGTATGGTCATAACCAATTTCTACAATTCCAAGAGATTACTCGAATCATGAATTTGCCGTTATTCATCCACGTGAAATGTTAAATTCTTTTCCATCACTTTGTATACATACATGTATATGCTTATGATAAAAAAAGTGCACCAACTGATATAAGTTATATTGAGCTTAAAGCTCCCACCATCTATTTTGACAATTTTTTCAAATTAAAGGATGGTCAAAGAAGTGTGATTCACATGGATTGCGGAGGATCTGAAGGAAAAAATGTGTTTCATTTGTGTAATTAGTCACATTTGAAGAATTTATAATTCTTGCTAGTTATGCAACTAATTTTTAACTTCTAACAGGTGTTAGTTTATCTTTACTTTTTTTCAAAAGACTTCTTAGTTCTTATCCTCGATGTGAACATTGAAATTTTAATTGGTTTAAGTATGCATGTAATTAAAGTTGTTTTAGAAATTAAGATTAAACATTAAACTTGTAAACAATAAATCTCAGCTAACCGCATGAACTTTGTTACGCCATGCCGGACGAATTCTTTGAATTTGTGGACAAAACTAGTGGGGTTTGAAATTCCTATGAGTCTTCTGTTCGTTAGTTTTAGAATCAAGTCAATTGAAGGTCGGTAGGATAAGTTATGCCCTTTCTGTGTGCTGTGTTCAGTGTACCCGAGAACAATTTTTTTCATATGTTTTGAGTGTCCATTTGAGTGGTTAAATGAAGTTAAAAATTCTGAAATTTTACCATATTGTACTTGAATGAGTTAAAATATTGTAAAAATTTCATATAAATATGAATCCGGAAAATGGTACAACTAAGTTTGATTGTTCGGTAGAGCGTTGCTGGATTTAACAACATTAGTGTACGCTATCCGTCATTTTAATCCTCCATTTTAATTTCGTTATCTAAAAAACCAAAGTTATCTACCTTAAATAATTTGTTTCCAATAATTTTTGGAACTTGTTAAAAAAAAAAAAAAAAAATCCACGTTTTTGTAGCAATTTCAAATTCCAAGATTTGGGTTGTTATAGAAGTATTCCCAGAAGATAAAAAGGAAGCACAAAAATTGTGAATAAGAGCCGTAGATACATACTGCAAGGTGATACCTTATTTAAGCGAGGGTACACACTCCCTTTGCTTAGGTGCATAAGCGAGGACGAAGCCTTGTACATAATTAAAGAAATCCACGAAGGCATGTGGTAACCACATTAATGGACACTCCCTAGCATAAAAAACCTTGAAACAAGTATATTTTTAGCCTAATATGAGAAAGAATACAATAAACTTTGCTAGGAAATGTGAATAGTGTCGAACATTCGCATCTATTCCCCTACGGCCCATACAAAAGATGGTAACCAGTAGTGGCCCTTCGCCAAATAGATAATCGTCTTCGCAGGACCACTGCCTAGGGCAAGATCCAATATGAGATATATGAACATGGAAGTGAAAATAAAGTGGTTTACCCATCTTCCCGAATCTCTTGTAAAATCACTGAGACTAACATTTGTAAATTTATATGGAAAAACATTATATGCCAATTCCAATTACCCAACTTAATAATTTCAAAAAAAGGAATACAATTCCAAGGGAAAAAGCTGAAAGCAATGTACAATGAGTTGGGTATCTGCATACACTTCTACACTCCATATTATTATCAGGCCAACGGGCAAGTGAAAGCTGTCAATAAAACATTAAAAAATATCCTAAAAATGAAGCTCGATTCGGCGAAGGGGCTATGGGCCGATGAATAACCACAGATCCTATGGTCATATCGAACCACCGCATAAAACGCTACTAGAGAAACTTGTTCCTCCATAGCATACGAAATGGAGGCCATGATATCAATAGAAATTGTTGCTAGTTTAACAAAAAAAATAGGGTATGACGAGGAGCAAAATGAAGAATATATGAATACGACCCTAGACCTCTTGGGGGAAAAGCGAGATGATTCTTAAGTTAAGCTCCCAGCATACCAGAAAATGATGAAAAGATACTTCAACTCAAAGGTTTGCAAGAAAAACTTCAAAGTGTGAGACTTAATCCTAAAAAAAGTATTTGTCCCAGACAAAGGAATGAGTTCTAGCTCACTTGGTCAAAAATGGGAGGGAACATATACATTAGTTGAACTTGTAGGAGCAAGAACATATAAGCTCGTAGGGAAAGATGACGAACCCCTTAAACTTCCTTGGAATAGCACGTACTTGAAAAAAATTTATCAATAAAATGGGAACAAAATCTTGTTGAGCGAACTCAATAAAGTTAGTTTCATATTATTCTCGTAAACTCACTTTTGAATTCCTGTTGTTTGAAGCCTATAAAGTGGATTAATTATTTACTGTACAAGCCTAAAAAAGGCTAAATAATGGTTGTGAAGCAAAAAGTATGGTAAAACGAAAATTCTCATTAATAAAAAGGGGAAGCTGCAAGGCAAATGACACTTGGGAACCATGTCTATTACATAGTTAAAAGACGTGATGCGAACTAAAATTATTACATAGCCGAAAGGCATATTTTGCAAATTAAACAACCTTGCACGTTCGCAATGGTTTCTTGAGTCAAAAGACGAGGAAAGACCGATAATAAAGTTGATCCATATGCCTAAAGTAGCCTCTAGAGGTTGATCAGGTGTTTGTTGAGAAGGAAATGCATGAGGGTTATCACAATATCTGAAATTATGCCTTGCATAATGATCCTTCGTAGATACATAACTGAGGAATATTTAAAATTATGGCAAACTTGCTAGCTTCCAATTGCCTGCTTCTGGATCAAATGTTCCAAAATTAGAATTATTGATGCGCGACCATAGCATGGCAGTAAAATATTAGGGCAATTCTAAAACCTTGTCCAATTGTATAAAGTAATGTTAAAAGGCCTAGGAGTGATTCAACGGGAAAATACAGTAGAATAAAAAACGAAGGTAACGAGCCGTTGAATACAAAGACATAAAATAAAATGGTCATAAGAATAAAAAAATGTTCCATCTAGCCCGAACATTAATAGCTGAATAAATAATCAGGCAAAGTCATCCGAGAGGTTCACGACCCAAAATGTTGTATAATTAAAGTACTAAATTTAATATAAATACTAAAACTAGATTTTGGGACTATTTGTCGAACCTCGAAACCAAATTCGCAAACTTGGTCAGCTGTTGGCGAAGAGCAAAGCAAGCCGCGAGGGGAATGGAAGCATACAAGACTCGCCTAAAGTTTGCGAACCTATCTCCAATTCAGGCTGGTTATACAAGCTGTCAATAAAAGGCATATAGACCAATGAATAAAGCACGACTTAAAATTGAATCAGTTATTAAGTAGTCAATAAGGAGCCGTCATCGTCATTCTTACCAAAATGACCAAATTACACCCAAATTTGGAGGGAAATCTATAAATGCCCCCTTATTTGAAAAGAGACGCATGCAATTCAAGTATCTCCCTCCCAAATAATAATTTCATCTCTACTTCTTAATTGAGCATCAAAACTAGCAAGATTTAAAAGTGAAAATCCCGACTAAACGAGAGAATTTGTTGATCCCATTTTTATTGTCAACTTTTTTATCCTGAAAGCATTGTGATGCTTGTTTACAATATTCTCATGCTGCCAACTATCAATTATGGCTTTTATATGACTAACTATGGTGATTGTCTAATGTATTCTTTAATCAGTGAGGTTATATTTATAATTAGAGAATGAAAAACCTACTACAAATAAATGGTCAAGAAAATTGTACATGGAATCTTGGCAAGCTGTAATGATAAATTTAAGCATCCAAAAGTATATCAAATATGGAGCTTACATGACATTTGTTATATCTGAGCTGCTAATAGATAAACTGCTTCCTGCACATCAAAGATTCTCCACAAAAATATGCCCATTTCGTACAGCAAAGAAACATAATTTAGAAAAACGAAAAGGATATGCAAGAAATCATTCATTCACAGGCAGGTTTAGTGTCAAAGCTGCTCAAGCTAATTGCAAAAGCTTGGAAGGCAGATAGAGGGTAGCAATAGTCCATGGTGAAGATGTCTTTTCCGATCTTTCCAAACTGCAAAATTACTTTTTCTTGTTCAGCAGCTGGTACGTTGAGAGAAGGATCAACAGTGGCCACGAGTTGGAAATTCTTTACAGAAGCTACTGTAACACGACCTTTAAAATTAAGGCACCAGCACTGCAACTGTTCATGCCATCTTGGGGCTTTGTTTCTAAGAACAAGTGGCTCCCCAAAACTCGACAGGTTAGGGGAGCTGAAATATGTTTCTGGCTCCTTTCCTTTTGAGACCAGCCGGGGAGAAGACTTCTCATCAATAATTCGTGAAAATGATGTTGGTGTTGGGGCAGCACCCCCCTCCTGAATAGAAGAGACAGGAATTGAATGCATGATGCAATGCATTCTCCTGGGACCTCTTGTTCGAAGAACATTGAGTTCATACGAAACAGTTGCAGCACTATTGTTACATGCAGGCAATCTTGGAGATACTCGTTTAGAGTGAAATCTTCGACTCAGTAAGCTATTATGTTGAACTACAGCATCATTTGGAGGTTGGCTGTCATATATGATGAACTTGGTCCCCAGAAAGTTAGACCTGATAGCAGTTTTCAATTTAGTTATCAGTCAAGAAATTACTAAACAGATATCTCGATAAAAAGTAGTGTAGCAATGCTTGCCTTAGTTTTCCAAGGTATGTGTTGCTAGCTTGTGAAAAATCATCCCCAACCAGGGATGTTACAAATTCGGTGCTTGTTGCCCTTCTGATCTTTTTTGCAGCTAACAATAGTTTGTCACTCTGGTCCTCAGCTGCCATTAATAAGATAATTAGTGTGATGATCTCTACGGCTAATGTATCTTTCATATTTCAACGTGTGACAAGAGAGAGAAATCGATCACTCAATATAATAATAATAATAATAATAATAATAATAATAAATTATGTATTGGAAACTATCATAGTTATAAATAGATCTACTCGTTGAGTAATTTTCAGTAATAGATGTTTTGTGCTAGCTTTAGGAACGGAATTAGAGGAAGGTGCATTTATTTCCAGTTTCTTCCCATCACATGTTCTGTTTGCACTTTATAGGAATGATTAGTGATTGATGGGGAAGTCAACCATATAAAACAGCAAACCCATAATTGGATGTTGGTTTGCACCTGTTGAGATGATAAAATATAGAATTATAAAAACGATAGAGGAATTTCTCAAACGATTGTTTTCATAGGCTAGATGGAAAATAGAGTTCTTGTAAATTAAAATGGACAATATCTCTATTTCAGGTAAAAATAGTGTTCAGTCAAAGTAGGTGTTCAACGTACCAAACTTGATGAGTTGGGTGATTTTGAAGTGATAGTAGAATAGTTGTACAAGACTGCTATTGACCTAACTAAAGCCCAATTGATGAAAAGTATATTCGAGACATAAACGAAATTAACATCAATTACAATAGAATTTTCCATTATTGCATTTTACTCATTTTTGGTAAATTGATTTTGTAAATGAAGATCATAATTTTCCTCAGCAGTCGTAATTTCCTTATTAGTCGTGTTTTTAGCCTATATAAAGATGTCCGTTAATTCTAATAAAGCACACTTGAATATTGAATAAAAACTACATTCTCTCTCATTTGTCTCCTTCTACTTCCTTCTACAATTGTTTTATTGCATCTTACGTCAATTTGGTATCACAACAATTCATTCTCCTTTGTGACCTTCCATCCAATCCCTATGTGCATTGTCACCTTCCAGGCTTCCACCATACATCCAAGCCATGGTCATACACAAAACTTTTGAACAACACAAAATACAAGAATTTGTATTGCAACAACAATTTTTTCCTTTGTTTAGTAGTTTATATTAGTTGAAAAAAAAAAAAAAAAAGACTGACTACTAATTTTAATTAAATTGGAAAGGATAAAATGGTAACTTTAAAATTACCA